>JZKD02S0954016.1:186937-199996 GCA_000966675.3 Picea glauca
ATGTTCCTCCCATGATTTTTTGTGAACTCCACAGTTGATTTTCACTTCTACAATAACCCACACTTTGTGAAATCTATTGCCTATTTCTTAACACTTTCCTTGCTACTACATTTGGACAACATTGTCGATATCCATAGTGATATTATAGGTCGATGATTCACACTCATTTCTCATTCGTGGAAAATATGTTTTAGATTTTTTACTATGGTGGAGGGTTGGTGAATCTTCTGCATCCATAACTGTTCATTATTAGTTACCATTATTCACACATTGTTTATGTAGTGATCAACAACTAATTCAAGTAATAAAGCATCAATACATATGATTAAGCATTTATCAGATTGATGAAGGCATTAAATCCATTATTTATGTTTTTCACCCAAAAGTAATTGTCTTCATTTCTAACTGTAGTTGTTTCCTTCAAAATTGGTGGCACAGATCGGCCTATTAGTTGATGAACTGATAGAGGATTCATACCATCAGTATCAGTCACTCCATAGCCATATTTATAAAACATTTAATTCCTGTCACAATAGGGATTTCCTTAATAGAAGGCCCTTCCATACAATCTACCTTTTCAGTCAATGTCGGCTCCCAAAACAAAATTGTTAATCTCATCAACATATATGCTTGAAAATGACTTCAAGAACAAATTTGGTGTTCTCAATTTAATCGCGATCCTTTAATTGATTTAAAAATTGCAATTACCCGAGAATTTGTGAATTCCCTTGGTGGGTTGCTAATTTTACTGGTTTTAAAATTGAAATTGTATGAGCTGACTCCCTTGGCATTATTTGTTTCACTCCTTTAGACTAACACTTGGGCGTTGTTTGAAATTTTGATAATTGTTGTTCAACTATGATTTGGCACTCTTGGATGATGTTTCTCCTCAATGACGACCTATAATGAACCAACCATGCCTCTTGACAAATTGGATTTGAGTGTGTGACATAATATTTGTGAAACCATAAAAATTTGTCCTTCCCTTCCAGCGTCCTATTACAACAACAAGTTTTCTACTGGAAAACACTTTTAATGTGCAGCAATTGTCCACATTTTCTTCATCTTTTAACATGATGATACAACACCCAGGTACTAAATTTGATGGTATTGTTCAACATTCAAGATCTTAAAGGCTGCAAAATACATTGTCCGAGATGACAACAACAATTTGAAATCTTCTTTGATGTTTTTAACTTCTTCTTGCCAAAATAGAAGTGAAAGAAACCAATTCCATTCAAGGAGACCACATACAACTGGATTTTTTGAATATGATTGAACTTTCAATTGAAATTTGTGTGCGAGAGACAAGCAATTTTGTGTGTAACTGAGCAATCTGTGGGATATTTTGTGTGTTGTTGAGCAACATACCCCGAGTTGCTACTATTTGATTCACTACATTCCATACCATAGCCATAATCCCAAGTCTATTTAAAGTTCTCAGAGTGAACGCAATCAGAATTAGAGATACAGGTGCTTGTTGTCCACCAGAAACACCATTTCCTTTATTGGGAAGCGGAAGAAAAACATAGCATATAAGAGAGCATAAAATAATCAAGATGAAACACACATTAAACCAAGCACATCATTCATACACTTGACACAGTGATTTATGTGGAAACCCAAATCGGGAAAAAACCACGGGCAATGATTATCAGTCTTCTTATTCAAGGGAGAACTACAATAGCCTTCTTAGGCATACAATCATCATCTCCTCACACACTCGCTACTCTACTCTATTCCTGTGTGAATGGCTAATTTTATTTTATTTTTAAACCCAACATTTGTCGCTCTAGCGACTAACATGTTTGTCGCTTGTATTGCCATTTGGTCACAAACACCAACGTGTTAGTCGCTAGAGAGACCAACATGTTAGTCGTTTTTTCCATTTGGTTGCAAACTAGGTCACTTGGTCTCTCTAGCGACTAACTGATCCTCTTTGTTTGACCTTTTTTACTGATGGTTTGGTCATTCTAGCGACTAATATTCGTCGTTCTATCGAATCAGAGTGGTTTATTGACTAAGTTTGTCAGGGTTGTCTTAGTCACTCTTGCGACTAATATTAGTCATTCGACCGATTAACATTCGTTGCTAGCCAAACTTTTCCCTATTGTGAATAGGCTTCTTTTCCCAGTCGCTAGACCGGAAAAGATCCATGTGTGGGCGCTCGACCGATGAATGGATTCTGACAAAAAAAAAATCATCTTGGTCACAAAAATGACTCTATGTGGACGAAAATTTGTCTCTACTTCATCGCAAAAACATTCAAATTTAATAGTGTAAAGGTGATTTAGCTTCAAAATTAAATGTTACCTTAAAATTTTGGGTGAGCTCTTCCCAGTCTGTTATTCCTCTGTGCACTTCTAGTTCTAGATACCAGTTCTTGGGAACCATTTCAAGTGTATGTATGAACCTGTGCATCCATTCCAGCTTCGATGCTCATCTCCAAGTTTTCATACTCTGTGCAACATGATCTTTTGGACTACTCATCCTTGTATATTTGTGCATAATTTATTATGTTCCAAATCTAATCTGCATCATCCGTTTACAATGTTTCCAATCCTCTATTCCTTCCTTGTGTGTAGCCCACCATATTTTCAGGGTTGTTCTCAGTGCAGCATATAATGCCAACAATCTTTGTTGTTTGGGTATCTACAACTCTAATTCATTGAAAAAATAAATTACCTCAGTTAATCCATCAAAATTTGGTGTATCCCATACCTCTATTCTGATCGAGTGCAAATAACTAGTAATGCGAGCACATGTTCTAGTCAATAATTCATGCACTCGATGCTTCCAGTGTTCAATTCCTTCCTCTAAATCTGACGCACAAGAGCTACTGCTTCTACAAGTCAATGCGTCATCTACAGTAGAATTGACTTAGTCATCTAGTCATATTGTACAATTTATCGATTTCCTTTCTTCCGGGCTCCATATAAATTTTTTCCTCTATGGGGTATAATGGCGCAGTGACCTTTAAGCCTCCTCCTTCAAAATTCATTTCTCTTTTCTTCAAGGTAATAATTTCCTGATTTTCAAAATCCCAAACTAGTCTGAGAAATGTTGGATACATATGACTATTATCCACAATCTCAATGACCTCAAAGTCGACTACGTTGTGTACTCCATTTATGTTTACATATACTCCTACCAGTCTCCCAATCGGTATTATCTAATATTAGTTTTCCAACCTCAACGGAACAATTGACCAAACTAGTTTTGGTTTCCCCATCATTTCCCATGTATGTCTTCGCAGAACATTGGCATCTGATCCTAAGTCCAAGATGACATTATCCATGTCTCCTATATGTGCACTTAATCTAAATTATATGTGTATCATCTTCTTTTCCAATACTTGGTTCACTTTTCTCTGTGTTGTAGGTACTTCTTTTTCTTGGGTACACTGATTGATCATCCTGCGCAATGCATTCAACATTGTTTCGTCTTGCATCAACTCTAAACAACAATTTAGAAATACTTTCAAAGTATTTACATTTTCAATTGGCCTCTCTAGAATGTTGTGATCATAAACTGACAGTGTATAATATATTGGTGGCACTTTTGACGTTGATGTTATCCAATCTGGTCCTAGTATCTCCTTCCTGGCTTGTTGATATGCCTCTTTTTCTTTCTATGGATTAAATGTTCGTGTATGCTCAGTTTCTTTCCTTATCCATTTCTCTACTCCCTTTCCTTTTTATGTCACATCTGGGCCAGTTCTCATTCCTCCTTGCATAACAACTTCTACTATGGGTTGATCGTCACGTTCCTCAGCTTCTATCATCTGTAGGTTTTGGTTCTGATTTTGATGATGATTTTGATGTTGGTTCTAGTTCCCTCTTTCCTTCCACTTCTCTATCAGTTGAGGACAGTATTTTGTCACATGCTCCACTGCTCTACAATACATGCATGTTGTGCAAGGATTCAAACAATCTCTGGATAAATGTCTTAGTTGATTGCAGTTAAAACAAATTATCAGTCCTCATCCTCCTCGACCAAATCCTCATGTTCTCAACCTCTATTGAATACTCCTCATCCACCCTGGTTAAAACCTCTTGGAGTATTGTACTATGGAACTACCCCTTCAGTTTTAGCATTTTTTTCTTGGATTTTGTATGCATATGAAGTGTGCTCTCTCATTAATTTGAATGCACGACAATCTTTCTCATCGTGTCCTACAAATTTACAAAAATTACAAAAAAAAAATTCTAGTCATACTCTGGTACTTCTGTAGTAATGGACAAGAAGTCGGATGATGTTCCCATGTCTTGCATATTTCACAATATCATACTCCTTTTGCCAATGGGTCCAGTGCTCATGTTTCCATATATTGTGCAAATGTCGGGAGTTCTTCCTTATGATGGCCTTATGCCTTGCATGTAATACACCATATGTGTTCGCTCTTTTCCTTTTCCTTTGGTATCTTTGATAATTGAATCCTTAGAGCATCCAACTGTGATTGTACATGTGTCATTCCTACACCATATCCTACAGGATATTCTTCTAACTTCATCGCAATTTCTAATTCTTTTGGTTGCGACATGACCTTTTGTTGTGTCAATGGATATCGAATGTGCAGTAATAGACTTGCGATAAACTATTCTTTGTGTTTTTCATCGGGAATCTGAAATGTTAATCTCCCTATCACATCTTTAAATCTCTAGTCGTAATCCCAAACTACCTCATTTTGTACTTGCTTAATTTATTTCAGCTCAGTGATATACTGCAGCTCGGATTTCAGCTTCCAAAATTCCTTTAACAACACTTGCCTAATTTATGCCAAAGTTCTTGATTGTCTGACCAGTGTAGTAGTCCGGTACTTCATGTACCATAGCAGTGTGCAACCTATAAGCGTCGTGGCTAACTACGAAATGTTTTTTTCCACATCCTAGACATTGTTCATGGTCCATATCATGCCACATACAAACAGATGTTGCTCATGGTCTTCCGACCCCGCTCCCTGAAATTCAAGAACTCTTAGTGTTAGATCTTTTCATGCCATTGTATTCGGTGTACTACTTAATTTCGGTGATGTTGATTGATTCCAGTTCGCTATGATACTTCTACTATTTAGACTATTGTTTTGACTTCCTCTACTAACTACAATATCTCTCGACAACGTTCTGATTTCTTCTTCGATTCTTAGTGATGCACACGGGATCGTGGGTTCGATATAGATTCTGATCTGAGATGGACTTCCTTCTTCTACTAGAATGTACTAAGGATCCTTTTCTTTCTCTTTCCTTTCTCTGTACAATATGATCTGAAGTACTGTGTAGGGGTCTCTTTTCTGAAACATTTTTTGTTTCTATTCTCTCTCAGCCACGGTCTCCTTCTTACTATACCTAAACCTTTTCCCACAGCGCAATACTCTAATCTCTATGTCTGAGCCAATTTATTCCTCTCTCGGCATCCTCAATCCATTTGATCCTTATTCATCATTTTCCTCTCTCTAGACCATCCTCAAGTCATCCCCTAGTTCCCCTATGTGCACGAAGGTGCTTAGCAATCAGAATCCATCTTCATAACCTTCTTGTTGCACAACAACATTTTTATCCAGCTAGACAATGTGTTCAGGTATATTTTGTGGGAACCCTTGAAAAATTCCCTCTCTGGGACACTATAAGATTGGGTACAATCTACTACAAACTGTGTAATGTAACCTCCCAGTATACTATTCAACCAAAATTCAATTGCACGAGAAACTTTATTACTAACTATATTCAACTGTTTGATCAGTTCAGAAGTCCATTTTCTCAAAGCCTCGGCTCGATATATTCTGACGTTCTCCACTAACCTTTCTAACCATTCAGTCAAAATTATCGAAAATTTATCAAAGAAAATTTCATGAATATTTGTGAACACATACCTTTGTAACCAATAATCGTCGTTGAGCCTTGAGTTCCTATTATGTTCACTGGAAAATTATCGTTGCTTCCTTTCTATCCATTCTGTGATTTCTTCCTTATTTGGCCTCCAAAACATTCCCCTCGGTTACAGTTATTAGTCCTAGAAATGGAACCATTTGTTGGAACGTAATGGTAATACCATGGTTTATTCATAAACATACCAACAAAACCCTTAGACACTGACCCTTTCAGCATCACCTACAAGCAAGTGAAGTCTCACCTGAGGCATCTAGAGGGGCTACATGAACCAAGGTTCTGTAGTGATAAGGGGAAGCGAGGAATTCAACATGTTCTTACTAACCATCTGCTCATGTGCGCAGTTTCCATTAGTTAACAGTTACTTAACATTCTATATATTACATGTGTGACATTCTCCCACTTAACATTCTTTCAATCAGTTACTTCAGTGCACGAGATCACAGTATCATATGTAAATAACACATTTTGCATACTTAAGCATTTATCATTATTTCACCATAACCTTAAACATCATAAAAAACAAAACACAACACATCACAACACAAGGTTTAATGTGGTTCACTCAACTTGGGCTACATCCACATTGGTTGTATTCTTATATTAGTCATTGATAATTTTCTTACAGTTGTGCACTGTGCTACAAAATATGCAACAGTAACATTACCCAAACCTTGCCTAATCATTATGCTGCAGTGCAAGCATCAGTCCTCAATGATAACATCTGAACACTTAGCCTTTCCCCTCATTCACCCATACCTCAAAAACATTCCAACCCTCTCTACCCAAAACCCTCTACATATTTATACATCAAAATAGGGGTAAGCTCGTTACAAAGTGGACAAAATGTCCCAAAATCCTAAGTACTTTCCACCTTTTGTGCATCGCACTTTCTTCTGTCATGTGCTTTGAATCCTTAAATTATGCTCATGTTGTGTGCTCTGGTCTATCTTCTAATTTCCTTTTCTTCTTTGACTTATTCTGGCACAGATCCCAAAACTTACCCAAAATTTCTATCCAACAATATGGAAATTTCCCAAGGACCCTACATCCATGAGGAGGAGGTCATAGGTCTACATGTCATCATGGAAAATGCATAGAATGAATCCAATGGATGTATGGGTAGAGTGGATCCTGTAGAGATGGTTGAGACTATGAGAATCTTACAAAAAGAATTGAAGAGATATAGAGCAGACAATGAAAGGATGATGAGAACTCGGGAGGAGCTACTACAGAGTCTGAATATGTTGTAAAGACAAGTCAATTAATATTATGGCACAAAACAAACAACAATTTCATGACAAATAGAAGCATCCAGATCTCATGATAGGAGGGATGAACATGAGGGATCTAGGAGAACAAGGAGTGTTAGTAGACATCATCATCCGCAAGGGCACTCGACTAGAATAGCACATTCACATTCAAGGTTGGAGACTATCCCAAGTGTGTCCCAAGTCTGAAGATAGAGGAGGAGGAAAGAAGTAGATGATTTGCAAAGATATTTAGGAAGATTAAGCCTCCTAGTTTTGATGGTAATCACAAAAAATATGAATATGTAGAAGCATGGTTGTTGGGAATGAGGAAATATTTCCAATTGCACAATTATTCATCAAATGTAGAAGTCAGAATAGAAACCTACCATCTTCAAGTAAAAGCATCTATGTGATGGGATCAACTCAAGAAAGTTAAGCACATTGATGAGAAGAGGATCTCATGGAGGGAGTTCAAAAATTATTTTCAAAAGAAATACTTGTCAGAAAATTATTATGACAAGAAGATGAAATATTTCTTTGAACTCAAGCTTGGAAGCATGACAATGGATTAGTATGAGAGGAGGTTCCTTGAATTGTTGAGGTATGTTGGCTTCATAAAGGATGATTATGTTAAAATCCAAAGATTTTTGAGTGGGCAAAAAGGGCAAAAAACACAAACTATCAATCAATATCACATGATTGAGGTGGAAGGTAAGCAAGGGAAGAAGTCACAAGCTATCAATCAATCCCACATGATAGACAAACAAACTATCAATCCCACATGATTGAGGTGGAAGGTAAGATTGATAATAATCCCTTATCTATTTTGATTGATTCTGGAGCTAGTCATAGCTATATATATCCTAATATGGTTGACATATTTAAACTAAAGAGATGTAAGCATGAAAGTCTTGGTTGATTTAGCTAGCCACTGGAACCAAAAGAAGAATCAATTAGTTTGTCAAATATTTTATAGTGAACATGAATAGAGTCAACACTAAGGAAGATTTGAAAATCATACCAATTAGGTCATATGACTTCTTGATTGGTATGGATTAGTTGGAAAAGTATCGCGTTGTCTTAGATTTTTACAGAAAGGATTTTACATGCCTTGATCAAGAAGGAAATTCAAGGACGATGTAAGGTATTCCAAGACCTCTACCCGTCGGAGATATTTTAGCATTGCTGCTAAAAAGAAGTTTTAGAAAAGGGTGTCAGATATATGCATCCTATATGGACAAGCCAACAAAAGATAATTATCCAAGTCATGAAGACTATGTTGCAAGATTAATTGTTGAAAGATTGGTTTTCATTGATGTCAACCCTTGAATAGGAAGTTAACAAGTTGCATGTCAAAATAAAGTAGTTGTAAACAGAATTTAACAAGTTGCATGTCAATTGCATGTCATCATGAGATCCTCATTAAAACATGGAGAAAAGTCAATTGAATATCACTTCTGTGAATATAGATTGGTAGATCTAAGGCAGTGAGTAGAAGTCAGTGAATTCCAGTGAAGGAAGAAGTTTGCAAGAGTCGAGTGTATGGAGAAATAGTTACAGATCCAAGTCCTTTGCATAAATCTATGTGTTTTGGGAGGAAAAGTGCAGACATTTGCGATCTTCAATAAAAAAAGTGCGGACATCTGCAAGTAGGCAGTGTATGGGTCGCAGACATGTGAAGAAAAAAATTTGAAGTTCAAATATCTAAAACCTAGGTCATCTATAGGTTGGAGGTATGTCTCCCTGTGTATATTAGGGTGTGTATTTTGAAGAAATCGGGAATAGATATGTCATAGTTATTCATAGGAATTTTATTTGGAGAACTCTCTTGTGGATCTTGGTATGAGGTATTTATGGTTGCAGTCTTGATGAGATATCGAAACCAATAGAAGCAATATTACAAACAACAACAGCAACATGTTATCAATGACAGAGGTAGTGATAGATTGGTCTAAATTTATATTTCAGGGTGGCAGGACAGGGCAAGAAAAGGGGGTTGTATCCTTCTTTTGGTTGGAGCCAGTAAATTAGGGAGTTAGAGCTTCCTTTGTAGATTTTAACCTTGTACAATATCTACTGCAAATAGATTTCCAGTAAAAGAACAGAAAATATACAATGGCAAATACAAACATTACACAGAGATTTTTCCCCTGAAAACCCAAACCGGGAAAACCAACATGTTTTATATTCATTCATAGTGATACATTGTTTACAATACAATATAAATATAGGATCCAGCTGCATCCAAAACCCTAACCCAATTATATGTATTAGTCAACATCCCTAATTCCTTAACCGGAAATACAAAACCATCGGAAAAAACCATGTGACGAAAAACCACTCAACAATGGACATGAAAAATGAGGCAAAAATGTGACACGTTTCCCAAGGAAAAAAATATTGGGGGGGGGGGCACTACTTGTGCGCTCGATGCAACGTAGACACTACTACTTGTGCAAATAATATAACACATACCCAACATTCTCCTACTTGTTGTTTTCTTTGCATACAGGGGTTACAAGGTTACATAGTCAACAATCCAGGATAGTGGTGCCCATGGATCCTCTACACCAAGAGAACTTCTTAGTGCTCACAGATTTTGTTAATGAATCTGAAAAATTCTTCAATTTTCCACCTTCATAAACAACACTTTCTTTTCTTCAACCACGTCTCTCACAAACTGATATTGAATATCAATATGCTTTGTATTTCAATGATAAGCAGGGTTCTTCACCAAAAAAATTGCACTTTGACTATCACAATATATCCTTATAGCTTGTTGTACCAACCCAATACCTGAACACAATATTTGTAACCATATTTCTTCCTTACTTGTATGAGTCGCTGCCATGTATTCAACTTTTTTAGTTGAAAGTTCCACTACAGCATGTCTTTTTCTCATCCAATGTATTGCTCCTCCAAACAAGTTAAACACATACCCACTCGTAGATCTTCTACGATCCAGATCTCTATCCCAGTCTCCATCTACAAATTCATGTATATCCAACACTCTGTCCAATCTCAGTCTTCCTTGGTAGCAAAATCCATAGCTAGAAGTACCACACAAATACCTAAAAACTCTTTTTACTGTTGTCCAATGCTCCTTCCCTGGTTTTGACATATACCTACTCAAAATGCCCAATGAGACATGTCTGCCTGCTCTTCATGTGTCTTGGGACACTAATCTGAGAACAAATTTACACCAAAAGGAATAAGAACCTTGATCGATTTACATTCCTGCATATTAAACCTCTGCAATATTGTCTCAACATATTTTCTTTGATTTAACCAAAGTTTCCTCTTTTCCGATCTCTTTTAATTTTCATGCTCAAAATAAAATTTGAAGCACCAAGATCCTTCGTGTCAAATTTAAAGGACAACTAAGTTTTCACATCCTGGATAATCTCCTTGTTGTTTCCTATCAGCAACATATCATCCATATACAAGACCAAATAAATCAAATGATCACCAATTAATTCAAAATACACACAATGATCATCTTTTCTTCTTGTGAAGCCAAGTCCCAACACATAAGTATCATTTTTTTGATACCACATCCTTGGTGATTGTTTTAAACCATATAGGGACTTTTTCATCTTGCATACCAGCACCTTCTTTCCCTTCACAGCAAATCCTTTTGGCTTCTTCATATAGATTTCTTCTTCCAGATCCCGATGAAGGAATGATTTCTTCACATCCATATGTTCTACTTAAAAATCAAATGCAGCAGTAATAGATAACAAAAATATTATAGAGGTTAACTTGGAAACAAGAGAAAAAATCTCACCAAAATCAATTCCCTCAACCTGGGAATAACCCTTTGCTACAACCCTTTGCTACTAACCAAGCTTTGTGTTTCTCCACTTTTCCTTATGCATTCAGCTTCTTTTTAAATACCCATTTGTTTCCAATGGGATTTCTTCTAGTCGGCAAATCCACTAGATCCCAAGCCTCATTCTTATCCAAGGATTCCATTTCTTCATCCATGGCCTTTTTCCATAGATTTCCATCCTCTGAATCCACTTTTTCCCTGACAGATCTAGGATCATCATCAGTAATAGACAAAGAAAAATTTGAACGGAAATCATATGGAGTATACCTTTCTAGTAGCCTTCTTTCTCGAACTGATCTCCTCAATACTGGAGTATGAGGATCTTCTTCTTCTTATTCTTGTTCTTTTGTAGAGTTGGATTCATCATCCTTTAAATCAAACTCTATTTTATCTTGTTCTTCCTTACTTGGTAGGACTTCCTGTTTAACAACATCCTTCATTTCTCTAAATACCACATCTCAGTTATACACTACCTTCTTAGTTTCTGGGTTCCAAAGCTTATAACCTTTGAGACCATATTTATATCCAATAAAGATACACTTTTCAGCCTTCTTATCTAGCTTACTCATGTTTTCCTTTGGAACATGAACATATGCATCACATCCAAATACCTTGAGATGTGTGAGAGAAGTTTTCTTACCAGACCATACCTCTTATGGAGTCTTTTCATATAGCGCTGATGAGGGTGATCTGTTGACCAGGTAACATGCAGTACCCACTGCCTCTGCCTAGAATTCTTGCCCTAACCTGACACCATTGAGCTTGCACCTTTGTTTTTCCATCAACGTCTTGTTCATCCTTTCTGCAACTTCATTCTGCTAAGGTGTATATGGAGTATTCTTCTACCTTTATATACCCCACTTCTTACAGAATTATTCAAATTCATTCCTACAGAACTCTCTGCCATTATCTGTCATCGGTACCTTAATTATTTTCTCTATTTAATTCTCAACAAGATACTTAAACTCTTTAAACCTATCAAAGACTTCATATTTATTCTTGAGGAAATATATCCAATTATTCCTTGAGAATTCATCTATAAATGAGACATAGTACACAAATTTTCCAAATGATGGGACCGACACAGGTCCAAAAACATCATTGTGAACAAGTTATAAAATTCCTTCTTCCCTCATTGGAATATTACCCGGTTTTTCTTCCCATATACACAATGTTCACATAAATAAAAATCCAGAGATCATTTAGACATACTTTCAACCATACTTTTATTGTGTAGTAGTCGAAGACCCTTCTCTCCGATATGCCTCGGTCTTTGATGCCACAGCATAACCTTTTCTCCATAGACTATAGGATTTCTTTCTTCTTCAACTCCAATATCAGGAACAATGGACCTATTACACGCATCACTAATAGTGCTTCCTTGCAGCTTATACATAGTTCCAAACCGAACTCCCTTAAACAACACCATTGCTCCTCGAACCATCCTGTGGGTTTCCTTTTCAAATATTATTTTTACCCCTGCATCGCCCATTTTGCTTGCAGAAATCAAATTTATGGCCAATCTTGGGATGTGCAGAACACCAGGTAGTGTTATAATCCTTCCATCTATGAGCCTCCAATTGAATTTTCCTCGACCTATGATTTTGGTCGTCGAGTCATCACCTAGGAAAAAATTACCTCCATCATACCTTTCATATTCACAGTGTTAGAAAAATAGGACCGCGGAGCAATAAAATAAAACAAATGAGTAAATAAAACATAGAATATACACAATACAATAGAGACATAGATATGCGTGGTTCACCCAGTGTGGGCTATGTCCACCAGAGAAATTGCCAGGTCCTTCCTTTATTATTATCCAGCAACATGAAGGGATACAACCTACAGCAAACCCGTTGTAACTTCATCTTCTTTCTCTCACGGTCTCCTATGTCAAAATACAATATTTGCCATAATGCATAATCGTGATACATTTTCCTCATAACAGAGGGTTGCCTTCTAGGGAAAAAAACCCTAACATAATTTCTACCGTTAGATCTGCGAACTTATAATGAACGGTCCAGATTTACAATGAAATTACAATATACATTTACAAGGAATTTTTTCCTTCGGGGGACGCTGCCCTCGA
>JZKD02S0954016.1:200978-226519 GCA_000966675.3 Picea glauca
CACTTGGAGACTGATCTCAACAACTCCACTATTGTTGTATATGTTGGACTCTGAACCTTCTTGGACCTGGAAAATTTCTCATCTTCATCTTCATTCTTGAAGACCAACTAAAACTGAGGAGAAACTCACTTTCTCCCCGGTTACTCTCTTTGTTAACATGTCTGCAAGATTTTGGCTAGTGTGTATATTTTCCAACTTCAAATGTCCATCTTCCAAGGTGAATCATATGAAGTGGTACATCAACTATATATGCTTAGTATTCAAATGGAAGGTTGATTTCTTTGTAAGATGAATGGCACTCTCACTGTCACAGTACAACCTGCTATTCTCCTGCTTCTTTCCCAATTCCTCCATAAACCTATGTAACCAAATCATCTCTTTACTAGCCTCTGTAGCAGCAACATACTCTGCCTCTGTTGTTGAAAGTGAAACAACCTTTTGTAGTTTTGAAATCCAACTTATTTTTGTTCCACCTATATTAAAAACATACCCTGCGATGATCCTCATGTTGTCTTTATCACCTGCCATATATGAATCATCATATCCCTGTAGAAAAGTGTCTAAACCTCCAAAACATAATGCATGAGTAGCAGTATCTCTCAAATACCTGAGTATCCACTTTACTGTCTCCCAATGTTCTTTACTTGGATTGTTCATATACCTTCTCACAACTCCCACTGCATGTGAAATATATGGTCTTGTGCAAACCATTGCATACATCAAGTTGCCAATTGTTGATGAATAAGGGACCTTGGACATGTATTCTATCTCCTCCTGTGTCTTGGGACACATTTCCATAGTTAATTTGAAATGGCTCGCTAAAGGTGTACTAACTATTTTTTCATTCTGCATTCTAAACCTCTCCAACACCTTCTCTATGTACTCACCCTAAGACAATGTAAATTTGCGATTTTTCCTATCTCTTGTTATTCTCATACCAAGGATTTTATTTGCATCACCCAAATCCTTCATCACAAATGAATTGTCTAATTTCTTCTTGAGAACATTTATATCCTGCATACTAGACCCTGCAACAAGAATGTCATCTAGATACAATAGCAAGATAATATAGCTTCCATTTTCTAGCTTTTTGAAATAAACACAGTGATCAGAATGACATCTACTATAACCCTGTTCTATCATAAACCTGTCAAACTTCAAATACCACTGCCTTGGAGCTTTTTTTAGGCCATACAATCTCTTCTTCAACCTACATACCAAATTTTTCTTCCCTTTGACCTCATACCCCTGTGGTTGTTGCATATAAATCTCTTCCTCCAAATCCCCATGGAGAAAGTTTTTTTTAACATCTAATTGTTCAAGATGGAAATCTTCTACTGCCACAAGACTTAAAATAGTCTTAATTGAAGTCATTTTAACAACAGAAAAAAATATTTCATCAAAATCTATAACTTTCTTTTGTGCAAACCCCTTTACAACAAGTTTAGCCTTGTACCTCTTTATTCCTCCATCTTCTTCCTTCAACTTGTAAACCCATTTATTTTGCAGTGCTCTTTTTCCTGCAGGAAACTGAACCAAGTCCCAAGTATGGTTATTTACCAAGGGATCTATTTCATCTTTCATTCATTGCTCCCACTTCTTTTTGGTGTCTATCTGCCTTGCCTCTTCATAACATTTTGGTTCACCAGAATCAGTCAACAATAAATAATACAATGAAGGAGAGTATCATTCAGGGGGTATACTTAACCTGGTAGATTTTCTAACAACACTTGCAGGTGTTTGAGGTACATGCTACTCCTGTTGTTGTACATTTTGATTTTTTGGTTCTTTTGGAATTTCTTTTTCAGTGATCTCATCAAGCACTGTGTATTCTTGTTTTTCTTTTCCCTGTTTCTTTCCCTGCAACTAATCTGTGTACATGACCTTCTCATTGAATATGACATCTCTACTCCTAATGATTTTGTTATTTTCATAATCCCATAAGTGATAACCAAAATCATTAACACTTTATCCAATAAAGGTACACTTCTTGGATTTTGCCTCAAACTTTGTTCTATTTTCTTTATCAATATGGACAAATGCTTCACAACTGGAATTTTTCAAAAAAGAATAGTTTACCTTTTTTTCCTGTCCATTCCTCCTCTATAATTCTACCATCCAAAGATATTGAAGGTCCTTTGTTTATTAAGTAAACAGTAGTATCTACATCATCTACCCAGAAATGTAAGGGAAAACCATCATGCAATCTCATACTCATTGCACGCTCCATGATTGTCCTATTCATCCTTTCTGACACACGATTTTCTTGTTGCTCTTGGAACTGTCTTCTTTCTATGAATCCCATGGTATGAAAAGTAATCATCAAACTCCTTGCTACAATATTCACCTCTATTATCTGATATGAGACACTTCAAACTTGTTCCCATCTCATTCTCAACCAAAGCTTTCCATTTCTTAAAAGTATCAAAAACATCAGATTTTTGTCGAATGCAATAAACTCAAGTTTTTCTAGTTGCATCATCAATAAAATTAACATAATAATGAGAGTCACCAAGAGATTATACATGATTTAGTCCCCATACATATGTATGCACAAGCTCTAACCTTTCGTTATTCTTTTATTTTTCGACTCTAAGAAATCTGACTCTCTTATGTTTTCCATAAACACAATGCTCACAGAAGTCCAAATCAATTTGTTTAAGATCTGGAAACAAATTTCTTTTTTGAAGGATCTGCATTCCCTTCTCACTCATGTGTCCCAAACTATGATGGAATAGTGTTGTATCCACTCCGATAGAAGCTAAAGAGATAGAAGAGTCATTATTACCAGTACATAAATACAATGTACCTACCTTCTCTCCTTTGGCTATCACCAATGATCCTTTGATGACCTTCCACGTCTTATCTGTAAATATGGATATACAACCTTCACTTTCCAACTGCCTTGTTGAAATCATATTTTTCCTTAAATCTGGAACATGTCTTGCCTCTTTCAACAACCATTGGTTTCCATTGTGTTGCTTTATTTTTACCTTTCTCATTCCAACAATTTTGCATGGTGCATCATCACCCAAATGAACCTGTCCAAAATCACCTTGAACATAATCTAGAAAATGTTTTCTATGGGGTGTGGCATGAAATGAAGCCCCTGAATCTACTACCTAAGACTCAGAAATATTATCTACAAAAAGAATAAAATCATCTTGTAACACATCACCTGTTACATTTTCTTCCTGATTCCTCTCCTGTTGTCCATCTCTTTGTTTCTTTAGAGCTCTGTAGTCTTTCTTCAGATGTCCTTTCTTCCCACAATTCCAGCACTCTATCTTTCCAAGTCTAGATTTGGATCTTCCCTTCCTATAATTCTCACGGTTCCCTGGGCCCTTTCCTCTATCCTTTTCTCTTCCCCTGTTCTCCATGTTCAATGCATTACATGATGTCTCACCTGTTCTTTTCCGTCGCATTTCCTCACTAAGGATAACACCAACAACATCATCAAATTTTAAAGCATTTGAACCAGAGACAAAGTTACTTACAACCATGACCAAGTCGTTCCAGCTTTCTGGCGATGAGCACAAGATTAGAAGAGCCCTGACCTCATCATCAAAGTCCACTTTTATAGAACTTAGTTGATTAGTAACCGTATTAAAATCATTTAAATGATCTGCAACAAACCCACCTTCTAACATCTTCATATTAAATAACCTCTTCATTAGAAATACCTTATTGGACGCTGAGGGTTTTTCATACAATTTAGCCAATGTGTCCATCAAAGCCTTCGTTGCCTTTTCTTTCAAAATATTGAAAGCCACTGACACTGCCAGGCTCAGTTGTATCATTCCTAGAGCCTTTCTGTCAAGAATCTCCCATTTTGCATCCTTCATGGCCATCGGCTTCTTTGCTACTCCACCCAATGGTAGGAATAGATCCTTCTTATATAAATAATATTTCATCTGCATCTTTCATAACTGGTAGTTTTGGTCGTTAAATTTCTCGACCCTAAACTTTCCATCTTCCGTCATTGCTCCCACTCGAACCAGGAACCCTCTTTTCCTGCAAGTTACCTTTCGCTTTGATACCAATGTTTAGAAAAACAGGATCGCGGAGCAATAAAATAAAACAAATGCAGAAATAAAAGACAGAAGATACACAATACAATAGAGACACAGATATACGTGGTTCACCCAGTGTGGGCTATGTCCACCAGAGAAATTTCTAGGTCCTTCCTTTATTATTATCCAGCAACATGAAGGGATACAACCTACAGCAAACCTGTTGTAACTTCCTCTTCTTTCTCTCACAATATCCTATCTCAGAATACAATATTCGCCATAATGCATAGCCGCAATACATTTCCCTCATAATAGAGGGTTTCCTTCTAGGGAAAAGAACCCTAACATAATTTCTAACATTAGATCTGCGACCTTATAATGAACGGTCTAGATTTACAACGAAATTACAATATACATTTACAAGGCAATTTTTCCTTCGGGGGATCGCTTCCCCTCGGACCCCATAGAGGGGGTAACCCCCCTCTGCACTCCCCCGCATGGAAGAGTGTACATACTTCTGGGGTGTAAATACTTCATGGGGTATAAACACGGTTGAAAACAAAAGACCTCTGAATCGGGAAGATAATCAGGCTCCACAACCAACACACAAAACCACTCCCTATGGGGAATCATATGAAAGGATTCACCTGAGTCAACCAATCATGCCTCATAATCTGCATGTGTACTTGAATAATCCAGGTACACATCCCTTCCTTCCTTGGAGGTATTTTCTTTTGTAGAAGGAGATTCTTCAGATCCATTCTTTTTCTCAACTTTGGATCTACACTGCTTCTTGTAGTTCCCTTATTTTCCACATCTCCAACATATCTTTACAAAATTTCTGGGAGATTTAGATCTACCCTTAGACTTAGATCTCCCACTTGAGAACTTAGATCTATTCCTTTCCTGGGAGAATCCTCTTGCAAATAATGTGTTTGTTCTCTATCCTTCCATATTCTTCTGTCTCATCTCCTCTGACAACAAGGATGATACCACTTCATCAAACTTCAAGGCAGTTGTATTACTACCTATGGCCACAACTAGACTATCCCACAAGTATGGCAAAGAACACAATAAACTGCTACACTCGTCTTCATCTAAAATTTTAATCTTAACAGATACTAACTAACTTACCACACTATTGAATGCATTCAAATTCTCTGTCACCGAGTCTCCATCTCTCATCCTCAGGTTATACAGCTTCTTTCTCAGGAATAGTTTATTTACTAGGGACTTAGAATGATACAATTCCCCAACTTATCCCATAAATCATTGGTTGTAGCTTCCTATGATACATTCAATAATATTGAATCTGAGAAACACAGTCGGATTGTGCCCTTTGCCTTCTGATCCAACTTTTCCAATCATCTATTGAAGTTCTTGTAGGTGCAATACCTGGATCTACCATGATCCACTCATCTCTGTCCACCAATAGATCTTCCATCTTGAGCTTCCACAGCTCAAAACTTTTCCCATTAAACTTCTCAATATTCATTTTTGAATTGCTTTCCATTTCTTTTCACCTAAAAATTTAATACCACGGATCTCCCACTGTAACAAGGCTTATCACAGTCCCAACCCAAACCCCTGACCACAAAGGCATCCCCCTAAAGCCAACAAAGATCTGATACCAAATGTAGATTTTAACCTTGTACAATATTTACTCCAAACAAATTTTCAGTAAAAGAACAAAAAATATACAATGGAAAAAACAAACATTACACAGAGATTTTTCCCCTTGAAACCCAAACCGGGAAAACCAACATATTTTATATTCATTCATAGTGATACATTGTTTACAATACAATATGAATATAGGAGCCAGTGGCATCCAAAACCCTAACCCAATGGCCTGGATTAGTCAACAACCCTAATTCCTTAACTGGAAATAGAGAACCATTGGCAAAAACCATGTGTCGAAAAAACCGCTCAACAATGGACATGAAAATCAAGGCAACATGAAAAACGAGGCAAAAATGTGACACGTTTCTCGAGAAAAAGAATATAAATACTCGTGCAAAGAATATAACACATACCTGACATCCTTCAGGTTGCATCATGTAAATAGGGGTTGGAGTCTCCTTCCAGTTGTAGCTGGAGAAATAGGAAGTTGGTGCTTCCAATGAATGTACTCTTTGATAAATAAGAAAATCATTATATGGTTCTCCCGCATTTGGTTTTCATGTAAAATTTTGGTGTACTGTGTTTATGTGATGTTTATGCATTGAATTATGGTGTTGATGATATATTTCATGCTCATGATATTTATTGGAGGTTTTATTTTCTGATTAAAAGTATTGATTGTGCTCATATTGATTCACCCCCTTCCTCTCAGTATTCCAACATACTATCCAGTTTCAAAATAAAATGAAGATATATTTAGGGATTTTCCAAGATTGTCACTAAATATATTATTGACTTAATTCATGGAATTTCCCCAGTGTCCAAAACTCCTTGCAAAATGAGCACATTGAAGCTTAATGAATTGTAAATGTAGCTAGAAGAATTTCTTAAGAAGGGATACATACATCCAAGTGTCTCACCTTGGGGTGCCTCGGTGCTTGTTGTGAAGAAAAAGGATGGAATTATAAGGTTGTGTATTTACTTCATACAACTTAATAAAGTTATTGTAAATAACAAGTACCCTCTACCACGGATCAATGATCTTTTCAATCAATTGAAAGGAGAAAATCTATTTTCGAATATTAATTTGAGATCATGTTATCATCAAGTAAGAATAGAAGAAAAAGACATCAATAATACAACATTCAGGACAAGGTATGGCCATTATGATTTTGTAGTGGTTCCATTTGGGTTGACAAATTCACCCGCTACTTTTATGTGTCTAAAGAATGGAGTGTTCTGGGATTACCTGGACAAATCCATCATTGTCTTCTTGTATGATATTCTTATCTACTCCAATATAGAGGAGGATCATGAAAAACACTTGAGGATGTTGCTACAGGTATTGAGAGAACACCAATTGTATGCCAAGTTGAGCAAGTGCACCTTCTATCAAAGATAAATCCATTATTTGGGCCACATTGTCTCATAGGATGGCATCACAGTGGACCCTAAGAATATTGAAGCAATCAAAATTTGGTCAGCGCCAAAGAATGTTTCAAAAGTGAGATCCTTTATGGGATTAGTTGGATACTATAGGAGATTCATTGGAGGTTTCTCCAAGGTTTCACATCCAATCACTTCACGGCAAAAGATGGGAACAAAGTTTGAACGGAGTACCAAATGTGAGGAGAGTTTCCAACATTTGAAGGAATTGTTGATGAGTGCACCTATTCTAAAGGTTGCAGATCCATATGAAGATTTTGTTTTGTGCACGGATGCATGCAAGAAAGGGCTTGGTGGAGTCCTTACACACAATGGGCATGTCATATGTTATGAGTCAAGGAATATTAAGGAACATGAAATAAATTATGCTATCAATTACTTAGAGTTGGAATCCATAGTTCATGCCTTGAAAATGTGGAGGAATTATCTCATGGGAAGAAAATTTGAGCTAAAGATAGATCATAGCGATCAGAAACACTTATTTGAGCAACCCACGTTGAATGACAAACAGACTAGATGGATGGAATTTCTCAGTGAATCTGACTTTGACATCAAGCACATCAAGGGAAAAGAGAATAAAGTAGTTGATGCACTCAGCAGGAGAGTGCATGAAATGCATGTTGCAGCCACTAGTATGTGCATGATAGATTTAAAAGACAAAATTTTAGAGGTTGTAATAGTAGACCCACGTTATACACAATTTAAAGAAATCTTACAAAAAAACAGTGTACAACAGAAATACAAAGATTACAAGAAGGAAGAAGATCAAATCCTCTTGTTCAACGACAAATTTTATGTTCCTAACACTAAGGAATTGAGAAATATGGTGTTGAAAGAGATGCACAATGTACCCTATGTTGGACATCCAGGGTACCAAAAGACAATTACAGCAATAAGAATCTAGTATTTATGGCCAAGAATGAAGAAAGATGTGGCTAATTACATAGTCGTGTGCATTGAATTTCAGAAAGTGAACACTGAACACAAACATCCAGGAGGATTATTACAGTAATTTCTCATTCCTGAATGGAAAGGAGGTAGTTACAAAATATTTCATCACTAAGTTCCCAAGGAAAACAAGGCAACATGATTTCATCATGGTAGTGGTGGAAAAAATTACAAATGTTCATATAGAGATCTCAATTTCACTTATAACTTTTGGACAGGGTTGTTTAAAGGATTTGGTACTAATTTGAATTTCAGTATAGCATATCATCCAGAGTCAGATAGGAAAATATAGAGAACTAATCGAATAATTGAAGATATGTTGAGAATGTATGTAATGGACAAACCTTCCAAGTGGGAAGACTACCTTCATCTAGTTGAGTTTTTATATAATAATGGGTATCATATAGCGTTAAAGATGTGCTCATTTTAAGCCTTGTATCGCAAGAAATATAACACATCAATAAATTGGGACAACCTAGAAAATAGAGTAGTTATTGGGCTAGAATTACTAAAGGAAATGGAATAGCAGATGGTAAAGATCGAACAGAATTTGAAGGTTTTACAAGATAGGAAAAATATTTATGCAAATAAAATCATGACATACAGGAATTCAGATTCGGCAAGCATGTGTTTTTAAAAGTAAAAGCTAAGAGGAGCTCGTTAAGATTAGGAAGTTTCCCAAAGTCGACAACGAGATACTATGGGTTGTTTGAAATTTTAGAGAAGATAGGCCTAGTTGCATATATGGTTGTATTTCCTTCATCCATGAGAATTCATAATGTGCTTCATGTGTCTTTATTGAATAAATATTTGCATGATCCTAACAACTTAATTGATTGGACTATGATATAGGTGGAGCACGAAGGGGAATTTCGAGTCTAACCAGTACACATCTTGGACCAGAAAGTCAAATTTCTCAGGAACAAAGCCATCAGGCATGTAAATGTTCAATGGATGTACTATGCTCCTAAAGACGCCACATGGGAACATAGGAGACCATGCATGAGGAGTACCCACGAGTTTTTGAGTGCAAGCCTCCATTTTGGAAACTAGAATTCCTGGAGCCACATCTTGTATATTTCTTGTATGATCTGTGTTGGAGCCCTAGAAAAGAATTAGTACATCATGAGGGATTGTGGTGCGGAGAAGGGGTTACACTTCCTTGGGATTTGCAGGTTGAGGGGAATGAGAGATTGTTGGTTGGAATTGTTGCAAGAGTCATGAAATTGCAAAATTACCAAGTACTATGATGTAAATTTTGTATATGTATGTCGGTATGGTGTTGTGCACCAAGGACAGTGCAGATTTTAAGGGGAAGGGAAGATAACGTCCCCATTTTTAATCCCCATTTTAGCAATGTATAATGTAAATATGATATATGGTCGTGGGTCCGATGATGTAATATGTAAATTTTGTATATCGTAATAATAAAATAAAATGTAACACCAGCTACAAATGGACACAGATGGAGTAATGGGGGATAATTTTCCACAAGAGAAGGGAATGTATAAAACAGGGGTCCAAGGGGGAAAGCATTCATGTATATCAATCCCAACCCACCTTTATAAATTTTATTGTTGTGTATAAACCTTCTATTTCTTTGTTTGAGTGTTTGCAAAGCCAATCATTAAACACATGTAAGAGGGTTGGTGTGTGATATCACCTCATGGGGTTATTGAGATCATGGGATGAGTACAAGAAAGCATGGGGGGAGTGTGAGAGTCGAGTAAATATTTTTGGGGAAGAGTGAGAGTCAAGCAAGCATGAGAAGAGAAGGAAATTTGTATGGGAAAGGAAGGCAATTTTTACAATTAGTTTTTGGGACAACAAGGTAGTGCAGAGTGTTGGAGCTTAAAGGCATCCATAGTGGGCATGTGTGTTAGTTGTTTGGAGATGAAAATGCATGAAGAAGTAATTTGGTATTCTTGTAGAGTGAAATTTATGGGTGAGATTTTTCCCTAAAGTAGTGAGATTTTTTTGTGAGTTTTCATGTTACAATTTTCATCCTTGGAGTCCTCGACAAGAGATATTCCTAGCCAACCTATGTTGGATCCATGGAGGGAAGTGGGGAGGCTTGAGAGACTATGTGTAGTGAAGGGGGATCCCATTTCTTGGGTTGTGGATGTTGAGGGGAAGAGATTTGGTGGATTGGGATAGATATAGGAGAAATTATCTTGTTGTGGGTTGTGTTGGGTTGAGTAGATAGTAGACAGACACCACTTTCTTGTGGATCTGTGGCCCAAACTCAAGGGAGATTTGCTACTGAGATTTGGAGCAGTAAATCTATGGATTAAAAGATAAGTGTTTATATTTGTTATGTTGTTTTTTATTTCTAGGTTTTATTTTTTATCTGTATACTCTGTTCTTGAGAAAAATATATGTTTTTTTGAATTGTATAAATGGTTGCATTCATAATGTTGTTAATGCATGTTAAATCCTCAATTCATTGCATTTTATCATGGCATTCATACACTGTGTATTCACTATGAGTTTTAAGTAATGTGCATGTTGTGTTAATGTTTAATAAGATTGCATTAACATGTTTAAGGTTGTTAGAGGCATGAGTGTTTTAACATGTTGCACTGCATTAAATTTTAATAGTATCAAAAAAAATTAAAATTGTCAAGTTTAGTAGTGGGGGACAATACAAGCACAATGGATCATTCGCTTGGGACTATACTGATATGAAAGGAATCCATCTTGACTTATGTACTCATCATATATACATTAAGGAGGATTTCATACCTATTAGGAATCCTCAACGAAGAATGAATCCTACTCTGAGGGACAAAGTGAAAGAGGAGTTACAGAAGTTGCTTAACATAAATTAATCTATTTTATCTTTGATGGTAAGTGGGTCTCACCTTTAATTATTGTACCAAAGAAGAATAGGAAATGGTCTGTGTGCATTGACTACAGAGAGATAAACAATTCTACTTTAAAGGATTATGTCCCTCTTCCATTCATTGATAAGGTCTTAGATACTCTAGAAAGAAAGAATTTGTTCTCTTTCCTTGATGGATTCAGAAGTTATAACCAAATATAAATTGCTCCTAAAGACTAAGAAAAGACCCCATTCACCTTCCCTTGGGGAACCTATGCATACCAAGTTTTACCATTTGGATCGTGTAATTCTCCTGCCAGTTTCTAAACTGATGTCCTCAATATCTTTTACAACATGATCCATGACTGTGTTGAAATATACATGGATGATTTTACTGTGTACAAGGACACCTTTGAAGAAGCCTTGAGCAATTTTTTTAAAAAATTGGTCAAATTTCATGAAACAAACCTTTCCTTCAACAATGAAAAATGACATATTCTCCTCAGTAAGGGAATTGTATTGGGTCATCATATATCACCCACAAGGATCAGAGTTGATGCTACTAATATAGAATTTGTCCTTAGGCTTCCAATCCCTACAACCCAAAAGGATGTTTGTAGTTTTTTGGGGCATGCTAGATACTATCAGATATTTATTGAAAATTTTACTAATAAAGAATTTCCCTTGTTCCAATTACTCTCAAAAGATGTGGAATTTCACTAGAATGCCCAAATCCAGGTTGCATTTAAAGCTTTGTAGGAGAAACTGTCAATTGCACCAATATTGTGGGGCCCAAACTAGTATCTATCTTTCCATGTTTCTATAGATGTTTCAGATACAACTATTGGGATTGTACTATGAAAAAAGGAGGAACAAAATCCCTATGTTATCTACTACATCTGTAAGAATCTCACTCCAACTGAGAAAAACTATATGGTAACTAAGATGGATTTTTTTATTGTTTTCCATGCAATTAATAAATTTTATCATTATATTATTGGTTACCCTATGTTTATACATACTGATCATTATGTCACTCATTGTCTTATGAATAAACCCATTACTGATGGTAGGGTGTCTAGATGGCTACTTTTTCTGCAGCAGTTTGACATTACAATCCTTGACAAACCTAGGAGGGAAAATGTGCTTTTGGATTTCCTCTCAAAGGTTATCGATGAGAGAGAAGTTGTCTCTATAGAAGACATTTTTCCAGATGAACATATATTTTCTTTGTCTATCAAAACATCTTGGTTTGCAGACATTTTTAACTACTTGGTTGTAGGAAATCTCTTGAAACACTTGTCACCAAGAGAACACCAAAAGGTGGTTAGACAAAGTGTCATGTACTCATGTGTCGAAGGTCATTTTTTCGCACATGGTTGAATCTTGTTATCTAGTGTTGAGTTAGTGAAGATGAGATCTATGACATTCTCAAAGAATACCATGATGAAATGTGTAGAGAACACTTCATTGATAAGAGAAATAAAAACAAAGTGTTACACATGATATATTGTTGGCCTACCATTTTCAGGGAAGCCAAGAAATATGTCAAAAGTTGTGACAATTGTCAATGAATGGGTTGACCAGTTTAGTCTGATGAAATGTCACTTCAACCTCAAGTTTTGGTGGATCCCTTAGAGAAATGGGCCCTTGAGTGTGTAGGGACAATTAACTCATCGTCAAGATAGAAAGTGTACATCTTGGTGTTCATCAATTACACGACCAAGTGGGTTGAAGCTAAGGCCCTTCCAAAATCTACTGAACAAACATTGACTGGTTGTTTGTATGAAGAATTTTTTGTTCATTTTTAGGTCCCCTGAGAGATTATTATCGACCAAGGGACTCAATTCATTCTCAGCTCATTCAGTCCATCACTCAGTAATTCAAAATCAAGCATTGGATGTCTACTCCATACCATCCTTAGGCAAATGGACAAGTGAAATTCGCAAACAAGGTTTTGGAGGTCATTCTACCCGAGACAGTCCAACATCATCAAAACCATTGGCATGATAGGATTCCATAGGCTCTTTGGGATTACCAAACCACTTGGAGGAACACTACAGGTTTTACCCCATATGAGCTTATGCATGGGAAGCATGTGATTCTCCCAATCGAATTCGAAGTCAATACATTGAGAGTTGTAGTACAAGTGGGTATAGATCTATTGGAGGCTCAGCAACATCGGCTCAACCAAATTAATGAAATTGATTAAATCTATCAAGTTTCTTTACAACACACCGCTCCCAACCAGCGATAGAGAACTAAGTGGCATGACAGATTCATCAAGAAAAGAAGTTTAAATAAGGAATTGGGCCCTCCTGTTGGATTAAAGGTACTAAGACTTCAAAGGGAAATTTTGCACTCGCCAGATGGAGCCATATGAGATCGACATTGTATACAACAATGGGTCCATAAAGTTGTACACCATCATTGAAAAAAGGACTACATTGATAGCCAATATCCATCATTTAATATTGTACCAAAAGCCTAAGTTTGGGAAGAATGTATTCAAGACCTGATTAAGAAAGTAGAACTCAAGGTTGTAAGTGAGATAGCCATCCTCTTGATTCTCTTTTCCAACTCAATTTTTGAAAAAGAAAAAAAATGAGCAATAAAATATGGCAGTGAAAACCTGGTTCTAGGTACTGCCAGACTTAGTGGTACTAGAAAACCAGGCCACTAGTTGGTATCACTAAGAAAAAATAAAATTCAATTGTGAAAACCTATTTTGAGGCACAATTGAACAAATTCTACCTGAAAACTAGTATCCTAGTAGACAAAGTCTTAGAAAAAGGGAAAAAAAGGGAAAGAACAACACCAAGCCTTCACTCTACAAGGGTCGACGTCTACCTCTTTTTACCTCAATTAAAGTGCAGAGGGATGGTCCTGCTACTCCCCTGCAATCAATTTTATATGAACATCAATAGGGATGCCCCAATGAAGACCTTACTAATTGTTTCACAAGAATGATCTTAAGTTTTTTAGTACTATTTGTAGCATCCTGAAACATCATTACATTAGAAGCAGAAGTTTACAAGTGTGTTGTGTCACTAAATCTACATTAGCTTCACAACAAGTGTACTTTGTAGATTCAAGATAACATCACCCAACACATTGACCTCCTCAAACTCAAGAAGATTCAAGTTTGTTGCCTCTGCACCCACTGCAACTAGGTGGTCTACTGGAATTGGCTCAAGGAGAAGCATGGTACCTATGGACTAAGTATCTTCAAGACAAAATCCAAGTTGTTTCTAACCTCTCATCTAAAACAAATTGTGTAGACTTAAAGGATTGAAAGGGAAATTCCATTACGATAAGAATTGCATTCCCTATTTCATCAAAATAACATTAAAACCTATCTTGGCCTCTGCACTTAAGAGTCATATTTTTCAATCTGATGATTCGATAGCATTGTTGATTTTATGATGTGATCAAGCACATGTGTAATATTGGGATCGATTGTATTGTCATACCAATAATTATCCTTGATTCATACCTTTGCCATACCATGTGTGCCTCTCATTCTCACGCCAAATGATGTATGATCCTTCCACTTATTTGCATGATATACACCATTGTATCTCAATACCAATGATAACGTTTTCAATCCACCTTATCTCGATATTATTAGTCCATGCGTGCAGCGAGGGACTCTAGCTTTCGCACAGTCGTCAACTATCGTTGACCACATATTAACTGATGATTTTTAGGACATTAGTTAGTGTATTATGTAGGTCAAATATCATATTACACACTCTTATTTGTATTTCCATATTATTATGATTTATTTTCTTATTTATTAAATATTATAGATTGAATATTTGATTGGTTCCTATCTCGTTGATGTGATATTATTGTTGTGCAGTATGTGATTTCATTTTCGGAATTGTCGGGATTAAAAAAAGAATTAAAAAATAAAAATTATGATTGGTTGTTTGGGATTGCTGCAGTACATGTTGCACTAGATGGCCTGACCTTAGAGTAGTCAATGGCATGTCAATCCACTTGGTAGGTTGTTTTTACATCATTCTAATGTGCAACACATAATCTTATTCTGGTTGTTAAGTGCTTCCTAATGAAGATGCATGAGCTAGGAGCCAAGGATACAAGTTACCGCCTTTCACTGTCAATGGAATTACTTCTTAAATACTTGTTTCATGATAGATGAAGCCGCTAACCAGACCAAATACTGATGGCATTATTTATGAAATACCACTATTGTCTTCCCCTGCTACTTTCTACTGTCTGCCCCTACTACCTATTGCTTGATAGATGAAGCTGATAGATAGACCAGTATGATCTATTGTTATCTTGATATGATACTTGTTAGCCTGCTCAGTGCCTATTCTCTAGAGAAGGCATAGGGAAAGTTGTTGTAGTAATTTAAAAAATGGCAGTCGACACATTTGTGGTGGAGAAGAGAACCTAATCCAACTGGAGAAGCCCCATATTGTTCTGAAGATTTTTGAAATATACATTATCAAACCAGTCTTTGGTCACAGTGTGAAGTGGCACCATTGTATTTTCATCATTGTTTCCATCTGGACACAAGCTTTGAAGGTTTTGGAGTAGAGATGACCAAAAGTCACAGTGTCAAGTGGCACCATTGTATTTGCATCATTTTTTCCATCTGGACACAAGATTTACAGGTTTTGGAGTAGAGATGATTGGATCATTGGGTCCAGACTATTTGAGGAGCGAGCTGAAAATGGCGCAGTGGGCACGGACAATGGTGTGAGCCCCTAGAAAGTACAAGTAATATATGTTCATTTCTCTACGGGTGAGAATGGAGATCTTCGACACTTCTAGGTGTGGAATGAAAAAAGTCATTGCATTGAATGAGTTAATTATACCAAGGTGTTAAACCAATGAAATGAAAAAAATCTTCATTGAATTACAAGGTGTTAATTACACTTGAAATCACTACAAGATATTGAACAGAAATTCCAACACCTTGGAATTTGGATATGAGTGAATTGAGTGACTCGAAGAGAGAAGGGATGTTAGTGTTTGCTGCATTGTTGCTGACAATTGTGCCATCTCTTCTTCCCAAGCCAGTAAGGGCGTGCACCACTTTACTATCTCTTGCACGTGCCTCTTGAGCTCTCCATGTATGAGAGGAGGGCCTGGTATGGACCAGAAGACAATAGACTCATAGACACTAGAAGTTTCCTCGTACTTGTCAAGATACATGGTGCTTTATTTGCTTGGGAGAGTATACATATAAGGAAGTCTTGTGTTTAATGCCCGAATGGCGTCGTTGCTTCCATGCGTCGTGTATTGATGACTGGCTCAAGTTGAATGCCTCTTGCCCTCTCTGCAGAATGTCTCCATTGTCGAGTACTCTTCCCACACCCCTCTCCAGGCCCATTCCCCTTTCCAGCTAACATAATAAACACAGCGACAATTAATAATGCGTGTAAGTTAGTTATTTAATAGAGTTTCATAAGTTGTGGCTACGTTTCTTTGTCTAGGGTATGGGTTTTATATATGTGTGTGTGTGTGTGTGTGTGTGTGTTTATTGTATTTTTCTATTATGATGGATGTAATGTTATGGTTGTAACAGTTGGATGAACAATGTTATCCCTAAATGCAGATCCATATGCGGTGGTTGAACCTGTTTACAAAGAGAAATTGATCGTGTAGATTGTAAATGGTGTTTCCATTGTTGGCATGTTTACAGGAAGAGTGTGTTTGTCATTGATGGCAAGAACAACATCGACCCAAACCTTGAGAGAGAAGAAGATGAGAAAGCTCAGAAGACATAGCGGGTTCTAGAAGTGCAGACGAGGTCCAAGAGACAGACTCGTAGGAGGAGCAAAGGTCAAGATCCTTGAACACTTAGAAAACCTTCTAAGTCAGAGAGATCAGAAACTCAGGAGGAAGAGCAACAACGACCATTGGATCTAAGCATCGAGGATCAACAGTCGTTGGATCTAGAGATAAATGCATGAAGGTTGAGCCTTTGGATAATCGTAGGAGAGCGGACTTGTCAAAGTCCCAAAGTAAGCAGGGACCATCCATTGTTAGGATCCTAACCTGCACATGGGTAGAACAATATATTTGGATGTAATAAAGGTCAATATTAATAAGGCCTTGCAATAAAATAAAATAAGTCAAATGTAAGAAGACCTAATAGAAGCTTCCACTTCTAGAAGGATCTTCCTCTAGATGCTTCTTTTGATAGACATATTTAGTATAAATAGGAGTCGAGGGTATGAAAACCCTAGCTTTGATATTATTGTAATAGAGCTCTACTCGACTGGAGGTTGTCCCCTCGAAGAGGCCCATGAACATTTCTCTCAGAATCAAAGTGTTATTTTTGTTGTTATTCTTATATCATTTATGTGTTATTGTGTTGATTGTTCTGATTATATTGTTGTTATTCTGCCATTTCTATCATTTTATTTATGTTTTGCATACTTTTCATATCCGATATATTACAAGTGGTATCAAAGCACTTTCCTCGGCAGAAATTGTGGGTTAAATTTTTTCCAGGGTAGAGATGTATTTTGGAGTCTTTAAGCCACAGAGATCTGTCATTACGTGCATAAACCCACGGTTGATGGATTCATACACACAGGAAATATAAGTGGTACTTAAGCGCACATTTGTTGGCCACCCTTGTAACCCCTGTTGGTACCCCTTCGAGTGGTATCGCATCAGACAACACATGTGTACGGATCAGCCTAGATTACCTAAAGCCCTCTTTAGATAAATCGATCGGCCGCCTAACTACTATAGTGCCACTAAGAACAACACTCGGGAAGATACTCTCTAGTACCTGGGTAGTCGGTTAGTACGACTAAGGGTACGGTCTAGCATCCTTAGGTAGTGCCCTGATATATTGGACTGAGTACTATTGTTGGACCCCGCACATATATCAGAGAGCTATAGCACAGGGAAAACCCTTGTCTGTAGAACCCTTGAATACCTAACCCTTGGGGACAGAAACATAAACAAATTAAAATAAACAATATCTATTGCCGCACAACTATGTTCTTGTCGTGCAACTGTGTTCGGGTTTCCAAATCATTTATTCTTGGTTAAGCATTTGGTCATTTCATTACTACAGTATTCTTCATACTAGAGTATAACTTCGCGGGTTTAAAAAAAAATAAAAAAAAATAATATTAAAAAAACAAGTCTGGAAATTTTTGCACCATTATTTGAGACCTATTCCATTGGATTCATCTTTTCACCCTTATCACATTCAAACATATCATTTTTCAGCAAAAATTTTGACCCCACCCGCCCCATTTCAGTTCCCTAGTCCTCATGGCCCATACCCGTAGCCAAGACTTGGAAGGTCGCTTCAATACCTTGCAATCTTATTTCACCAAGACCCAAAAATAAGTGAAACAACTTAGTGCCAATGTTGTCGCCATCAATACAACCATGGAGGAATTCAAACAAGACCTGACTAACCATCTTGAATCTGTCGTCTCGATGCTCTGCACCAAGTTGCATATCCCTACAAATACCCCTTTATTTGACCCACCTCTACATACTAAAACTGGAAGTCCCTCTCATTCCCATAACTTTCAACACCACCACTTTCAACGTGACCTACGCCTCTCGTGGGTGGATGTGACCAAATTTGATGGCTCGGATCCCACTGGTTGGGTAACCCAAATGGAATATTATTTCTCTTTATACGACATTATATATGACTTGGCCAAACTCCGGTATGGTGTTCTCCATCTAGATCAAGAACGTTGGCAATGGTGGAAATGGAGAAAAGCTTCCCGTCAAGGGTATATTTCTTGGCCACACTTTGTGACCGAGCTTTATGAATGTTTTGACACAAACACCAACCATTTGGGTCGTTTGACGAATTTGAAACAATCAGGAATAGTGGAAGACTTTATAGCTACCTCTAAGAGCCTGGATTTTTGGACAGAGGGCATGTCTGATGCCTTTTTCCGAGAGTGTTTTATCAGTGGCCTCAAGGATGAGATTCAAGCCCATGTCCTCATGGCTCACCCTCCGATTTGGGTGGAGGCTACTAAAAGAGCTAAAGAAGCACAACAAGTTGTATCTTCTCAAAATTGAAAAACCATCTTTATCCCTCACCCTAAACTAGTAAATCCCACTACTCCCTCTGCTCCACTGAAGATCCACAAATTGACCAGGGCTGGAATGGTTGAACGCCAACTCAAAGGCCTTTGTTATAATTGTGATGAAAAATATTTCTTGGGCCACAAGTGTAAGGAACAAAATCTTTTTATGGCCATCTCGGAGGATATTTTGGAAGAGGATGTTGAAACTCCCCTTGTGTCTGAGTCACCTGAAACCACTGACATAACCCCTCCCTTGGACCCTCCTGAAGTAGAACCGGTCATTTCCCTCAATTCTCTCACTGGATTCTCTGCTCCCCAAACCCTCAAGCTCATCGATTACATCAAGCATAGGAAGGTCATCATTCTGGTTGATAGTGGAAGCACCCATAATTTTATTCATCATCGCATGCCCAAGAAAATCATTGTTACATCCATGTTGTCAATAATTTCCAAATCATGATTGCCAATGGTGGTTCCACGAAATGTGGAGGGCGTTGTGAAAATGTGCGTCTCCAAATTGGTGACTACCACCTGAAATCCCATATGTTTGCTATCGACATGGGCGATTGTGACATTGTGTTGCGTGCAAACTGGCTAAGGACTTTGGGTCCCATTCTCATGAATTTTAAGGGATTAACCATGCAATTCGACCAGGAGGGCCAATAATATAAGTTCCAAGGCATCATTGTCAGTTCACCTGAGATCATTAGTTCCCATCGCATGGAAAAGATGCTCAAAAAAGGTCATTCGGGTGTTATTGCCCAACTCCATGCCATACAAGAAATAGAGACACCCTCAGTGCCGCAAGACCTCCAATCCATCCTTTCTAAACATCAAGTGGTATTTTCCACTCCCCAGGGACTCCCTCCTTCCTGTGGTGTTCATGATCATTCCATTCCCCTTGTACTAGGAATCCTTCCTCCCAATATCCATCCATTTCGTCACCCTTTTTCACAAAAAAATGAAATTGAGAAAATGGTCCAGGAACTCCTTAATGCAGGTGTTATCCACCCTAGTACGAGCCCCTACTCTTCCCCTGTGGTCATGGTCCTAAAGAAAGAAGGTTCTTAGCGAATGTGTCTTGACTTTCGTGCCCTCAACAAACTTACCATTAAAGACAAATTTCTCATTCCTTTCATTGATGACCTCTTGGATGAATTGAGTGGTGCCCAATTCTTTACTAAACTGGATCTTCATTCTAGCTACCACCAAATACGTATGAAAGAGGCAAACATTCCCAAGACTACATTTAGAACTCATGAGGGCCACTATGAGTTTTTTTTCATGCTCTTTGGCTTGTGTAATGCCCCCTCCACCTTTTAAAGCCTCATGAATCATGTCTTCCATCCTTTTCTCTGTCATTTTGTCTTAGTTTTCTTTGATGATATCCTCATCTATAGAAGAACTTGGACAGACCATCTGGCGCATGTGAACCGAGTTCTCCATCTACGCTCTCAGCACCAACTTTTCCTGAAACAGTCTAAATGTTCTTTTGGCGCCTCAGAAGTCGAGTACTTGGGTCATCTGGTTGGAAAGGATGGCATCAAGGTAGATCCTAAAAATATTGAAGCTATGCAAGACTAGCCTCACCCAAAGACTCTCAAAAGCTTGCATGGATTTCTGGGCTTAAAAGTTTATTATCGCAAGTTTGTTAAGAATTATGGAAAGCTTGCAGCCCCTTTCACTGCACTCCTAAAAAAGAACTATTTTACTTGGACTCCAGCAATTGCGCAAGATTTTCAAACCTTGAAGATGGCCATGTGCACCACTCCAACCCTGGCCCTTCCTGATTTCAAAAATACCTTTTTCTTGGAATGTGATGCTTCAGGAAAAGGAATTGGCGTTGTTCTTATGCAAGAGGGTCGGGCCTTGGCCTTTACCAGCAAGCAACTATCTGAAAGAAATTTGGGCAAATCAATCTATGAAAAATAAATGTTGTCTATTTTGCATGTAGTTGATTTGTGGCGCCCTTATCTATTGGGGAAACGCTTCCAAATTAAGACAAACCATCAAAGCCTCAAGTATTTTCTGGAACAACACATTTCCTCCTCGGAACAACAAAAATGGGTGACTAAGCTCTTTGGGTATGATTATAAGATCATTTACAAGAAAGGCAAAGACAATGTGGTTGCAGATGCACTTTCCTGAAAATATGAAGATGAAGGATCCCTTTTTTCTCTTTCCTTCGTTGTACCAGACTGGCTCCAAGCCGTTCGCCAGGAATGGCTACAAGATCCCAAAAGTTCGCATCTAATCCAACAATTGCAGTCCAATGCTCCAGCTTCCCCGGGATACTTTTGGTTCCATGATGAGATTCGATACAAAGGTCATTTGTATTTAAGTAAACAATCAAAACTTAAATCCACGATACTTTTTGAGCTTCATGCTACACCCACATCTGGGCACTCTGGGTTCACCAAAACCTATGACAGGGTCAAACGTTCTTTTTTTTGGGATGGTATGAAACAAGACATTCACAATTTTTTCACTGAATGTGATGTGTGTCAACGCAACAAGGGAGAATAGTTAAATATTCGGGCACACTCCAACCGCTTCCGATCCCACCTGCTATTTGGAGGGATATTTCTATGGATTTTATTACATGCTTACCCAAATCGGGAAATAAATCAGTCATCATGATGGTTGTTGATCATCTTTCCAAGTATTCTCATTTCTGCGCTCTTCAACACCCATTTATAGCATCCACGGTGGTTCAACTTTTCATGGATCGGGTCTTCAAGCTTCATGCCATGCCGCATTCTATTGTTTCTGATCGCAACCCAACTTTCACCAACAATTTTTGGCAAGAGTTTTTCAAGCTACAAGGCACCCAATTGCATCTCAGCACAGCTTATCGTCCCTATACTGATGGTCAAACGGAAGTTGTCAACAAGTGTTTGGAAACATATTTGAGGTGTTTTCCCTCGAAAAATCAAAATCAGTGGGTTCAATGGTTACCTCTAGTTGAATGGTGGTACAACACTTCATACCATATAGCTACACGCATGACTCCTTTTGAAGCGGTATATGGATAAAAGCCACCTTCATTTATCTCATACTCACCTAGTGTCTCGAAGGTCCAGGCGGTTGACCAAACGCTTACAGTTCGAGAGGCTATTATCCGTACCCTCAAAGATAATTTGGTCATGGCACATAATCACATGAAGCAACAAGCAGATCAAGGTTGCTCTGAACATCACTTTGAAGAAGGGTATCATCTGTTTCTTCGACTGCAACCTTACAAGAAAAATTCCCTCAAGGTCGAGCATTGTCAAAAGATGGCACCCAAATTTTATGGTCCTTATACCGTTCTCAAGCGGGTGGGACAGGTGGCCTATCAGTTATATTTTTTCCAATCATTCGAAGCTACATCCTGTTTTTCATGTTTCATGCTTAAAGAAGGTGATTGGAACTAAGTGAAAAATTCAAACCAACCTTCCTGAGTTATACGAAGAAGGATCCATCTGGATACAGCCACAAGCAGTTTTGGACCAACGTGAGTGTCGCCTGTGTCAGAGAACCATCAAGGAAGTGTTAGTCCAGTGGAAAGATACAACTCCATCAGATGCCACTTGGGAACCAGCTACCATTCTGCAGCAATTTCCACATCTCAAGCCTTGAGGACAAGGTTGTTTTTAAAGGGGCGGACATGTTAGGGTCCTAACCCGCACATGGGTAGAACAATATATTCGGATGTAATAAAGGTCAATATTAATAAGGCCTTGCAATAAAATAGAATAAGTCTAATGTAAGAAGACCTAATAGAAGCTTTCGCTTCTAGAAGGATCTTCCTCTAGATGCTTCTTTTGATAGACATATTTAGTATAAATAGGAGTCGAGGGTATAAAAACCCTAGCTTGGATATTATTGTAATAGAGCTCTACTCGACATGAGGTTGCCCCCTTGAAGATTCCCATGAACATTTCTCTCAGAATCAAAGTGTTATTTCTATTGTTATTCTTATATCATTTTTGTGTTATTGTGGTGATTGTTCTAATTATATTGTTGTTATTCTGCCATTTCTAGCATTTTATTTATGTTCTGCATACTTTTCATATCTGGTATATTACATCCATCGTCAAAACTAACAGGTGGTGCATGATCCACAACTCTAGAGAAAATCACTTCGAGAGTTTCGGTTTGAGGTTTGAAATCCCCAAAGTCCGGAGTGTTGGAGATCCAGAGTAAATTTCAACCATAAAATTTAGAGGGATACATGGCAATGGATCGTGAGCTCCGGAGATATCACTTCGAGAGAGTTAGTTTGAGATTTGAAATCCCCAAAGCCTGGAGAGACAGAGAGATGAAATAAATTCTCAATCATCGGATCATCCGAAGTAGATCGCAATCGTTAGATTATCCGAAGAAGATCTCAAGCGTCAAATCCTCCGAAGGGAATCTGGGTCATCTGATCCAGAAAAGATGTGGCGTAAACCTATGGACTCTAGTCAAAGACCCGAAGTAAGCCTCAACCGTCTGATTCAAGAACATGTGGCAAACCATGTCAGCAAGGACATGTGGCATACCACGTCAACAAGGACATGTGGCAGACCACGTCAGCAAGGACATGTGGCAAACCACATCAGTGAGTGACACATGGAAACCATTCATCCCATGCCAAGTCAACAGGTGACGTATGTAATGTTACGTCACTCTAGGAGTTTTACCACCAGAAGATGCCCCAAGTCCTGAAGTCCTGAAGAGGATACGAGTCGTCCGATCTAAAGATTACTTCAAGTGCATTCTCAACCGTTGATCTAGTACAGTGGAAGGACAGTGTAAGTGGAAGTGTTAACCGACAGCAAGCGGTCTCCACCGCCTATGACTTATTCAGCAGGTGATCACTCTAGAGGAGAATGAAGCAGTGATCAGCCTAAAGTCCCGAAGGACCGAGGTCACTTATGATCATTGATCACGCAAGAGGATATGTGTCAATAGATCATTGACTCCAAGCGAAACTATTGTGGGAAAACACGAAGGAGAAAGGTTTGAAATTGCAGAAGGTCGAAGTCCCGGAGCGGAGGATAGTCTTTGGATTAAGGAGGGAAGGTGTCTACAGATCATCAACTCTAGAAGATTGATGTATGGAAGAAACAAGAGTTTGAGAATTGAAAGTCCTGAAGGAAGGACTTGCGGAGGATATCCTGATTGTCGATTGAAAAGGACAGGTGTCCGCAGATGATCAACTCCAGAATATTGGCGTACGGAGAAAAGCAGGGTTTGAGATTTGAAACTCCTAGAGCCCAGATCACAAAGTAAATCACAGTCGTTGATTTAAGAAGGTTGGATCTGATCCGTCAGTTCAGGAGCACCATCAATATTGTGATATCGACGGTCCCATTGCATTGCGGGGATTGAAGGTGTGCAAACTTTAAAATGTTGAAGGTGGGCCGCAATTGAAACCATGTTTTTGGAGAAAGGACATGTGGAGCTCTATAGTGAATTGTGGGGAGAAAAGTGGGTTACCCTCAAACCACCTTTGGATGTGTCCCAATCACGTGGTCACGTGAGATCATCACCCAAGGTCATATCAAAAGAAGGAGCTAGCACTCGTTAGACCAAGATCGTGAAGCGCTTTTTGAATAGGTGTGTGGTCACCACCAGTGATCACGTAAAAGAAGGGGCTTAAGATTGATTTACCTACAGCGAATAAAACGACTGATTGTAACTGCTAAGTGAAGAAAAAGAATCTCAAGATAACAGGCATTGATGATGAATAGAGAGGGAGTAACCTCCAGTAAAGTGGCAGAGTTGCGATGAGAACCTGGGAGAGAACTGGGAGAAAATATGACATGCAGAACTTAGAAGAGGACACAGAGAATTGAGACGCGGTACAGAGTTGTGGTGACGAAGAGTTGCTAGGATGATCTAGCAGAGGACTTGGCGTGATAAAGACATGCAAAGAATGTGCTTTTCAAGAACTGATGCATGAGTGTAGAATGTGGTAGTAAGCAGTAGAAAAGGAGCAGAGAAGGTGCAGCGCAAAGGAATGCAGAGGAAGGATAGAGCATAAAAGGCAGAAGAGAATCTAAACAGGGGGTTGGTGCGCAGCAAGAGAAAGAGCAGAGTATGGAAGCGGAACAGAGTATAGAAGCTGTGAGAGGAAGAGGAAACAAATAGTTGTAACAGACCATATCTGAGATAGTGCAGGTAAGTAAATTTTTGTAAGATTCAATCAGGGTAGTAGGGTGGTGCTAGGGAGGATTGCAATCCTCTAAATTCTAGTTGGTGCTAGAAGAGATTCTGGGAGTTGGTGCTTCCATCTAGTGGATGCTAGAGAAACCTGGGAGTTGGTGCTTCCATCTAGTTGGTGCTAGATAAATTTGAGAGTTGGTTCTCTCTGTAAGTTGTAGCTTGTTATCAGAGGTTGTAGCCTCATATTTGAGTTGGAGCTCAAAGACTGTGATGTACATGAAAGTTGGAGCTTGATTGACATCCTAAGAAGAAGAGGTTTTCACCCTTATGGGTTTCCTCATGAAAATCAGTGTCTCTGTGTATTATGTGTGATTGATCAAATATTGTATATCTATGCATGTTAAGTTATCAGCAACACATTAAATAATAATCTAGAAAGAATTAGAAAATAATAGGAAAAGTTTCAAGCTTATATATATAATTGATTCA
>JZKD02S0954017.1:0-13758 GCA_000966675.3 Picea glauca
ATAATATATAATTTCTCTAATAATTCCCCTCCCCCCGGCCCACCCTCTATAATATATAATTTCTCTAATAATGTCAACCCCCCTGCCCACCTTCTATATAGAGGGTGGGAGGCGTGGGTATTATTAGAGAAATTATATAATATAATATATAATTTCTCTAATAATGCCCCCCCCCCAACACTCTATATAGAAGGGTGGGCGGGGGGAGAATTATTAGAGAAATTATATATTATAATGAGGGTGGGAGGGGGAGACATTATTAAAGAAAATATATATTATAATATATAATTNGGGGTGGAAATTATTAGAGAAATTATATTTGGGAGGAGGGGGGGCATTATTAGAGAAATTATATAATATATAATTTCTCTAATAATGCCCTCTCGTCCATATAGAGGGTGGGAGGGCGAGCATTATTTGAGAAATTATATATTATATAATTTCTCTAATAATGCCCCACATCCCACCCTCTATAGAGGGTGGGAGGGCGAGCATTATTAGAGAAATTATAGAGGGTGGGAGGGGTTGACATTATTAGAGAAATTATATAATATATAATTTCTCTAATAATGGCCCCCTTCCCACCCTCTATATAGAGGGTGGGAGGGAGTGCATTATTAGATAAATTATATAATAGTGGGAGGGGGGGCATTATTAGAAAAATTATATATTATATAATTTCTCTAATAATGCCTCCCCTTCCACCTATATAGAGGGTGGGAGGGGTCAAAATTATTAGAGAAATTATATAATAGTGGGAGAGGGGGCATTATTAGATAAATTATATATTATATAATTTCTCTAATAATATAGAGGGTGGGAGGGGTCAACATTATTAGAGAAATTATATAATATACAATTTCTCTAATAATGTCCTCCCCTCCCACCCTCTATATAATTTCTCTAATAATGTTGACCCCTCCCACCCTCTATCAAAACAAATACCAAGACACCAATGACATGAATTCTACTAACTATAATCTGTGCCTTCTCTCATTGCTCACGGCTGTCTCATTGTTCAAGGTGACTGCAAAAGCTACAACATCAAGTTTTGAAATGTATCTCTTATGGCCCTTGTTGAGTACTCTTTGTTTTTTTTTTTTAAGTAAAAAGGGGTATTACCTGATATATTATATTAACAAAATATACAGAGAGATACATCGGTGCTACATCCACCAAATGTGCAACCATTTTATCGGAAACCAACACAATTTGGGGCACGTATGTTTCTTCTGGAAAAAAAATCAAAAGATTGTTTCGCCATCTTTCCTGCTTGAAGGAAACTAGTAAAGATGGACATACATCGCCTTGACTCTGAACAATAAGATTAAAAGAAAAAAGGAGCCCTAACATGGCTGGAAGTGAAAGAAAAAACCAGACTAAAAATGACATGATCAAATACCCAGTGGCCTGTCACCCTTGTCCTCCTGCCACGCTGCTCTGGCATGAATGAAAAATGACTGGGTGCACATTGGGCATTTTCGATTCACCAGGGCATTGGAGTAAGTGTCCAGAAGCATATCCAAATGCTGTCCCATTAGGAGGGATCTGTGCTCATGTTCTGCCATTTGTCCTCGAAGTTCAAACACTAGATCCAGGTGTGCCGCGTGGAGGAATGGTGGCTGGGCACCGGATCGTGCATGCATTCCCTTTGTGTCTGCCTCGCCTAGAATAACCGTCCCTACTTCTACACTGGCCTCACCTTTTTCCATGGCTACTATGTCTGTATGGTGCACCGTTACCGTGCAGGTCCCCTGCAATACCACATCCATCTAAGGCACTTCCTCAACATAACACATTGGGAAATCCTCATAGAGCCTCCCCCTTATGTTGTCTCTTGCCTGAGTGTCTTCCGTGTATGGTATTTCCTTAACGTAACATGTTGGGAAATCCTCCTCAAGCCTCCCCCTCATGCTACTTCCAGCTAGAGTTTCAGGTGCAGTTGGAGGATTTTCTTCTTGCATAATGTCTATGGGTTGCCAATTATCCAGTGTTGGTGGGGTCTGAGCGCGCTCCTCCATCGCAAACTCAATTGTAGGAGCATGGAGTGCGAGACAAGCAACCCTTTCTCTCCGATGAAGAATGGAGTTGTCCAACAAGATTTCTCTTTCCATATGTTGTCTCCTCTGGCATTGAGCAGCGTGGGTGTACCAAGCCGACCCCCGACGAGGCTTGCCTCGCTCCTTGGGCATCGTGGAGCAGGAGTGGGTATAAAACTCACTAGGGCTCAGATAATTCTAAAGGATGCAAAGAAAAACACACCAAAGCTCACAGTCGGCAGAAAATTGCAGAGCAAGAATGAGCTGAATGTTACCATGCCTCTTCGCTTTCACAATCTTGTGGGACGGTTGCTCCTGTTCTTGCAATAAATCTGCCATACTAAATGCTTGTAGGGCCGACCCTTTCCCGCGAGGGAGAAGTCGCTCACCTAGAGGTGTGTTGTAATGGCCTGCTCCCATCGTTAATGTTGAATAGATGGGGAGCGGCTTGCCACATTTAAATCGAGGTTGGGCGCCATACCAGGTGGCGGTGTTGTGCAACGTGTCACCCCATCCGAGGCTTGAGTACTCTTTGTTGCCAAGTCTGAGAATATATAATTTCTCTAATAATATAGAGGGTGGGAGGGGAGGCATTATTAGATAAATTATATAATAGTGAGAGGGGGGGCATTATTAGAGAAATTATATATTATATAATTTCTCTACTAATTCTTCCCCTTCCACCTATATAGAGGGTGGGAGGGGTCGGAATTATTAGAGAAATTATATAATAGAGGGAGGGGGGGCATTATTAGAGAAATTATATTATAGTGGGAGGGGGGCCATTATTAGAGAAATTATATATTATATAATTTCTCTAATAATGCCAACCCCTCCCACCCTCTATATAATTTCTCTAATAATGTCGACCCCTCCCACCCTCTATCAAAAACAATACTGAGACACCAATGACATGAATTCTACTAACTATAATATGTGCTTTCTCTCATTGCTCATGGTTGTCTCATTGTTCAATGTGACTGCAGAAACTACAACATCAAGTTTTGAAATGTATCTCTTATGGCCCTTGTTGAGTACTCTTTTTTGCCAATGATTATGGAAGAGGGATAGATCTTGTTTTCACTGTGATGTCTATGAGTTCGATCCTGTCGACCTCTACTAGCTCGCCACTCGTGGATTTCAGAATTTGTGTTAGCCTGGGTTTGGGAGAAACTCGCTATGTATCTTGAGACAACTCATTAACAACCGCCAAACTTGTGAGGATTAGCTAACGACATCACCATAATCCTACTACAAACCCTGGTGGTATCATATTTGTGTGCATATGTATCTGCAAAGTGGTTAGCCTCCTTTTCCCATGGAGAGATCATTTTTACGGAGGGAGAAAATGATTGTTGGAAACCCTAAACGAATGACATTGGTTTGGAAATAGTGAGCACCCTTGGTGAAACGAAATTGACTCCTCTTTCGAGCTAGTTTTGTTGAGATAAATCGAATAAGCTTCTACCTCCATCATCATTATCTCTTGGAAGAAGTTACACTTTACCTCTGTCGTCGATTACATTCTCTCTCGGTAGCAGTTACAGTGCAGCTAGGGTTTACACAAAAGACAATTATTGATTTTTTTCTTCAAAATTTGAATATGGTCGAGGAGGCATTCATGCCAAGATTTTGACAAAAAGTAAACAAATGGAGTTGTTACATTTTGGAATACCCAATCATTTGTGAGTTGAAAACTATAATTTCTTAACCCTGTTATCGAACTTTTGGAACCATTTGACTTCTACTTGACAATGTCTTCATGTGGTAGCTACTCAAGGAGTTCATTATTCACATAGCCATGGTCCAACTCTTCAAGAAGTTGGTTTTGTGCTTCTTCTAGAAATTTGGAAAGATAAGACATATATTAGTGAGACTTTTTTCCCTATTGTCTTTCTATCTTTATCTTATGAACATTTGCAACAAATCAATATCTTTCTTGTAGTTGCAACAAACAAGTAGAATTCTACCATGAGTCTCTTGGTGAATGCATAACCAAATGAAAGAAATAGCCTCTCAGGCACAATAAAAAATTCAACTTGTTTTTCAATCATGAATTCTTCAATATTTGACATGCTTAAAGTGAAGCTCTTCTAGATATGTCCATGTATAGGTACCTTCCTGTGAATGTTGCCCATTTAATACTGAATATCCTTTCCACTCTAGAATCAAAATCAAGGGTTGGACATTTTGGATATTGTTGAGATAATAATGGTTCTCGATGAGTTGTCTGGAATAGAGATTCCAAAGACAAACTAGTGCCATCTTCAAATATTAAACACATGTGACTTCAATAAAAGATTCAATAACATTTCAAACTCTGGAGACTTACAAATTTCTCCTCTTCCTCCTCTGGTTGTTAAGGAGGATTTCAAGTCATTTATTCATTGTTGATGACGACAAACCTAGGGTTAAAGGTAGAGTTAGATACAATGGCCATTCAGGGTGGAAACAATGAAACTATAGGACGATTCACCAAGGTGTTGACACTGGCAACTTCCAACAACAAATTTGGTATACATATATTTATTTTTCTTTGTTCATTATTGTGGTTTTAATCAGATTTGATAAACAGGTGCATTGCTAAGTCTAATTGTTAAAGGGTGGAGTTGCAAGAAACCCCTTAGGTATAAGTCAGTATTTATATGGCTCAAGTTGAGGAATTATAAGAGTTATTGAACACTCTAATCCTCTATTTTGTGGATAATACTGTCAACATTGAGAAAACCGTACTACAGACTATTGTAACATGCTTGCAAGTTTTGAAAGCCAAAGCATCACTATTGTAAACTCAGACTCAACTTCTTCATGATGCACTTGAGTGAAAGAATCTTCGACAACATTCTGAACTCATCCTTGTTCAGAACCCTATATTCGAAGATGAGGAAGATGATTATGCCTATTTAGACTAACAGTTAGCTCAAGAGAAACTCAACGAGAAAGCTCCGGATTCAAGTTCAGATGCAAATAAACTTCCTATTTCCAAGCCAATCATCGGACCTTGGTAAGAAATCAAGCACAACAAGCATAGAACCGGTATCATATATGAAAAGGATATCACCTTTCATAATTTAGATTACACCAAACTAATCCAGTTTTAAAGTGTGGGATTGTTTCAAGATGATTCACATTCACTTGCTCCAGTTCAAGAGAAGATTTTGATATGCCCACATTGTTAGGGAGTTGGCCACGTTGAAGATCAGTGCTTTGATCTTCATCCTTGTGAGCATTGTGGAAATCAAAATCATCCTTCAAAAAAATGTTCTTACAGCAAGAAATCTTCAAGAGTAAAGAACTATTATGGGTGGTTTACTTCTTGGCGATGGTCATCAATAGTTAAGAAGATATGTTAATAATACTGATGAATTCACTCTCGAGTATTGATGCATCTTGCAAAGAAAGGATTTGCATCTTCTCACCTTGTACTTGACAGGGGGTAACAACATCAATGATTGACAGTCGGGCTTCTAGTTTCAAAGTCTCATTAATCGAGTAGTAACAAAAGAGCATGATAATAGAGCATGATTGGTTTGTGGTTTTCCTTAGATCACCACTTAGTAGAAGACTTTCAACTTTTGCTAGACAATGGTTTGTGGTTTTCCTTAAACCTCCACTTGGTAGAATATTTTAAGCTTCTTATACATCACAGTTTATTGTCATACTTAAACCAACATTCAAGAGCACTTTCAATTAGTAGGAGACATCATCTTTAGCTTCTATTTAACTTAGGAAATGTTTCAGGAACCATTGAGCTTAGATAAGGGTTCTAGAGTTTGTGGTCATCCTTAAACCAGTGGATTAATTTGTGGTATTCCTTAAACCACCATCATCATTTAGTTTGTGGTCATCCCAAAACCACTAGATTCAGAGAGTAGATTCAACCATCAACAACTACACACTTCCATATTTCATATGTCCACTTTCATATATTAGCTCTCACCTTGGACACACATAAACCTTTTTGAATTAAGGGGGGAATGTTGGAAATGTGGTCTGTCAGGGTTATGAACTTCACAGAATGTGAAGATTCAAGTTCGTGTAATGGTTGTCGGAAGTCCAAGGGACCTTGGAATATGAATCCAATGGTCATAATCATGTATATATGTTGTATCATATCATTAATGAAAACACTTCACACTTTATCTTTATTGTGTGCAGTCCAACACTTAATTGTCATTGATGAATTTTCTAGATGCACTTGGGTAACTTAAGAGCGTAGTTTTTGACAAGTTATTGGTCTACAAGGCCCTTGTATAAAAGCAACCTGGACATCAACTTCAAATATTAAGAAAATATAATGGAGGTGAATATGTGAAAAATCAATTTACAAGTCACTACACTACATAGGGTATCCAAATGCAACACATTGTTCCATATACACCACAAAAAAATGTTGTTGTTGAAAGAAAGAACCACAATTTAAAATAAATGGCTAATTGTATGATCTAATCTAAGGGATTAATTCTAAAGAATTGGGCGAAATCCATTAACTATGCAAATTACATAGTAAATCACACTCCCAAAAATGCTCTTAAAAATATAACACTAGAAGAAGCATGGAATAAACTTAAGCCAGATGTAAGTCACTTCCATGTATTTGGCAGTGTAGCATGGGCTCACATTCATGATGAGAAAAGGAAAGCATTACAACCTAAATTTCAGAAGTGTATATTTGTTGGTTTTTCTAAAAATGTCAAAGGTTACGGATTTCTTCAACCACAGTGTAATGAAATTATTATTAGAAGAGATTTTAAATTTGATGAAATTCTCTTGGTCTGCTAGCGTAATTCAGTGTTTGTTCCTTCTTCGGCCTGCAATCCATATTTGACATTTCTTCCATCTATTGTTCCTATTCAAGTTTCATCTTCTTCTTCAGTTGATGACAGTGAGGATGAAAATCCACCTCCACCTGCTCACCTTCCTCCAGATGATTTCATTGAACCTGAACATGCACCAGCACCACTGGTTCATAGATGGGTTCGTTCAATATGAGAAGTAGTTGGTGATTTTGTTAGTGATCCTTCATATCAGCGTCATACAAATTCATAGTTCCAATGAGCTTATTCTCTTTAGAATTAGAGTCGATCCCCCCTTAATGAAAACTTCATGAACTCCTAACATAGATAAAAGTTTGGAAAACTTCACTTTTGTAAGAGAATTTGTGAAAATGCCTGCAACTTGATCTTCTGTAGGGAAGAAGAGAACTTCAATAACTCAATCATGAATGCATTTTATGATGAAGTGCATATGTAGCTTGATGTGTTTGTTGCACTGATAATAAACTAGGTCTTTGGTAAGCTTGATGGAACTCTGATTATCGCACCAGAGGGTGGTCAGATGATGCTGCTGGAATCCAAACTCTGAAAGGATCTGTCGAAGCCACAAGGATTCTTGAATTTCATTAACCATTGCTCGGTACTGTGTATGTTGAAGAAAGAGAAATATCATGTTGTATCTTACAGGCCCATGTGATAGGTCATGAATCAAGGTTGAAAACATAACCTGCAATAGAATTTCGATCATTAGAGTCGTCGGTCCAATATGAATCAATGAAACCAACCAATAAAGGAGTCCCCCTTGAACTATAATGAATCCCAAATTGAATTGTACCCCAAACATACCAAAGTATCATCTTAGTTTCTTTCTAATGTCTTTCACAAGGTGTTTGCATATACTGGGAAACAAGACCAGCAGCAAAGGAAAGATCAAGATGGGTATGAGAAAAGTATAAGAGGTTACCAACTAACTGACAGTACAAAGTGGCATCAACTTTGGGAGAAGTAAAAATGGAAACAAGTTTGAATCCAAATTAGAAGGGAGAAGGGATTGGTTAAAGTATTCCATGTGAAAGCAATGAAAAAGGTCACAAACATAATTAGACTGGGAGATAAAAAATTCTTCCTTGGTTTGCAAAACTTGGAAGCCAAGGAAATGTCACAAATAGCATAAGACGATCATTTCAAATTTATTCTTAATGTTGGTTTTCACGTGGTTTAAAAGTTTAGGGTCACTATGTGGATAATATAATCAACATAAAGAACAAGGATTATGTGATGGATTCCTACTTTCTTGGTATAGACATTAGGATCAAAATGGCATCTAGAAAAACTGAGGTTAAGAAGAAAGTAATATATTTTGGCATACCAATCTTGGGGAGCTTGCTTATGACCATAAAGAGATTTCTTAAGGTGACAAACAAGGCTAGAGTCATTTTGGACATAGCTAGGAGGTTGTTCCATATAGATTTATTCTTACAAATCCCCATGCAAGAAGGAATATTTGACATCCATCTGATGGACCTCTCATTTATGTGAGGCAACAAGGGAAAGAACAAGGCGAATGGAATTCATTTTGGCTACAGGGGAAAAGGTTTCATTATAGTCAATTCCTTCAACTTGGGAAAATCCTTTGGCAACTAACCGAGCCTTGTGTTGTCCAGCGCTTCCATCCAATGCATACTTAGTTCTATAGACCCATTTACATATGACAAGTTTTCTTCCTTTCGGAAGAGGTACAATATTCCAAGTATCATTTTCAATTAAAGAATGATACTCTTCATTCATTGTTGTATCACAATATGGATGACGTGAAGCTTCTCCAAATGTATTTGGATCACGAGTCTCTGAAAATTTAGCCAAAAGAGAAGAGGCTCATTGGAACTGTGAATGTGTCTGACACTTATCTAAATGATCACCAACTCCTTCTCGTGTTGAAGAAACACATCTAGGAAGTGGTGGTGCTGGTGCAGATTTAGGTTCAATGGACTCATATAGAGGATGGTGAGCATGTGGAGGTGGATTTTCATCCTCATTGTCATCATCTAAAGAAGAACAAACCAGAATAGGAATAGAATAAGGCACAAACAATGAATATCATTCATAGGTCGAAGAAGGCACAAACATCGAATTAGGTTCACGGGCCAAGAGAGTTTCATCAAATTTAACATCTCTTCTAATAATAATTTCATTACAATGAGGTTGAAGAAGTTTGTAACCTTTGAAATCTTTAGAATAACCAAAAAAATATACACTTCTCACTTTTAAGTTGCAATGCTTTCCTTTTCTCATCAGGAATGTGAGCCCATGATACACTACCAAATACACGGAAGTGACTTACATCTAGGTTAAGTTTATTCCATGCTTCTTCCCGTGTTATATTTTTTAGAGCCTTGGTGGGAGTGTGATTTACTATGTAATTTGTACAGTTCATGGCTTCCACCCAATACTTTAGACTTAATCCTTTAGATTGGATCATACAATTAGTCATTTATTTTAAAGTGTGGTTCTTTCTCTCAGCAACACCATCTTGTTGTGGTGTATATGGAACAATGTGTTGCATTTGGATTCCCTATGTAGTGCGATAACTTGTAAAATTATTGTCCACATATTCACTTCCATTATATGTTCTTAACCTTTGAAGTTGATGTCCATATTTCTTTTCTACAAGGGCCTTGTAGGCCAAAAACTTGTCAAAAAATTCGCTCTTAATTTTTAAGAAGTAAATCCAAGTGCATATGGAAAAGACATCAATGAAAGTTAACATATAATTTCACCCAGAAAAAGAAGGAGACGAAATTTTACCACGCATGTCACTGTGAACAAGCCGCAAAGAAGTTGAGGTGTGCCTAGAGGCACGTTTGTCAAAATTTTCCCAATGATGTTTACCGAGAACACAACTGGCACAAACACCATCTCTGCAAGAAACGAGAGGAAGACCAATCACCATGTGTTAATTACATAGTTTCTACAATGAGAAATAGTTTAGATGACCAAAACAATCGGGCCAAATTTTTCTCAAGTCATCAATATGAGCAACAAAAACTAATGGAAAAGATGATGACCCAAAAGTTGTCAAACTTGTACAACCTAGTAATATCATAAAAAATCGCAGTTGTTAGGACATGATTAGGATATTTTAAATCCTTGATTACAACTTAGTGAGGTGAAAACTCTACACTTTTACCTTCACCTGAATGGGTGATCTGATACACTGATAGAAGGTTGCAAAAAAGACTTGGAATACACAATACATCATTGAAATGACCATTATCTACCTAAATTGTTCCAGGCCCTACAACACTAATATATCTATCATCACCAACAAATATTGTCTTGGAGCTACATTCATTTAGATCATAAAATATGGATCTATCCTTAGCCTTATCATAAGATGCTCCAAAATCAATAACTCACTCATTAGAAGAAGAAGTAGAAGTTGCATTAAAGGAGAAACCTGAAGCAGAAAGTGCATTTCCATGAGAAGAAGAAGAAGAAGAAGAAGAATCAATATTGATGTTGTGCTTCTTCATTGTTTCTTCTAAGGCTTCCATATTTTTAAAACATTTAGAATCCACATGAACATATTTCCCACAAAAGTTGCAATGTTTGGCAGTCTTCTTAATTTTGAATTTTTCTCCTTTGTCACCATTAGGAGCAGAATCTAGGGGAAGAGGGTTTGGGACCCTAGTTTTTATTGTTGTTGGCGAGGATGTTTCTTCTTGGGATTCTTGGATTTATCTTTCTATTGGACTAGTAAAGCTTTTTTGGATGTACCTACAGTGCTAATCAATCCAAGTTGCACAAGCCTATCTTTCTCTTGAATTAGAGAATCACAAAAGGCCTCGAGAGAGGGTTCTTTATAAGCACTCCCTAGATCTTCTCTAGTGGCATAAAAGGTAGATACAAAAAAAAAATATGCACTACCAAGCTTGGAAAGAACAAAATATATATACATCGATCTTCCTTCAAATCTAGTTCACATTTTATACACGAAATTCTAAGTGTTTGTAACGCACCCGACCCCTAAGTACCTTTTTAAGGGACGGGGCATAATAATTTCACTTTTACTATAGCTTCCCTGAGTTCCTCGAAGAGATGCACCATTTCCTCCTACTCTCCAATATCTTTCCAACGAATAGAAGCCCATCCAAAACTGAGTTCTGGTTCAATAATTAACACCTTCTAAAGTTTTCGGGTTGTCATTGGCCAATGGCCACCCCCTTCACCATGTGGATTCACTTTCCTTGTACCATCCAACATGGCACTGTCGTGGCCCCGATCGACATCCTTTTGAATTGACATGGTCATGGAAGAAGGGTTTACAGGGGAAAATCTATGTCGATTTTTCATGGGCTTATCTGCTACCAGAACCTCAGTGCTTCTTATTTTTCCCTTTTTACCTTACCATGCGACCGGATTCAGAACCAAGTCCTCTGGACTTCATCCTTTCCACGCTCGTTTTTACAATGTTGAAGCTTCCCAGAGACTTGAAGTGCCGAAGCCTCTCACTACTCTAGAATCTAAGGTGGAGCTCTGTCCACCTTTGGATCTAACAATTAAGATTTATCTGCACTTAACCAATCGCTTGGACTTAACTAGAGGGGTGGGGTCCCACACCTAATTTGTGTCCAATCCCATGGTGCACCGTGGAAATATCTAGACACACCACATCACCATGACACACACAGGCCCATCCTATCGAAGCTCGACACTACAACAGGGGGAAATTTGGTGCTTCAGCACTTTAACCACTTTTCTCTATTTGCAAATCCTATGGAGTTCCAAACCGCAGAGGTCTACCACGTGGCTTCAACCCTTTTTGGAGCTTGCGTCTTAGAACTCCAAACACCCGAAGTTACAAAGTCCCCAACTACCAGAGCAAGTCCCTCTTGCGTACGTGGAATTTTGCACGAGTTTCCCTACTACCATCTTCCACTTGGAAGATACATGGTGATGATTTTATGTTGACACATGGTACCCATCTCTCTAACTCTATACTGTATACAATAAATTAGTAGTACATGTGGCTTATCCACGTGCTGACATGCAGTGGATTTGTCACACGGTCGAACTCCACCATGTACTTTGTCCATGTCGTCTGCTGATGTCACTCAGGCCTTTGGCACTTTAGGGAAAATCCACGCCTTGCATCCTGAATCGCTCGAAGTGGGGTTTAGTTGGAGATCCGAATAATGATCGGATTACCCATAATCTTCCTTAGTTTGATCCAATGGAAGACATTTGGCAGAAGACAAGAGTAACATGTGGCCCAATCAATTAGTGACATGTGTCAAGGTATATTTGACACATAAGGTCTGTGAAAGTCACAAATCAAGGTGACATGTGGCCCACCTACTATGGGTCCACATCACCCTAGGTGACATCAACATGCCACATCACTCTGACTTTCGACGCTCTAGAGATATTCTCATTCACCAACATGTCAAACCTCCTGGAGTAGGATTTCACTGGATTACTTTACGCTATCCTTTCGCTAGGCTCGATCTAACGGTCAAGAAGGGTCCCAAAGCATCCTTAGATCCACGATCCACGTTACTTTGCGAGTTTGGTATTCATAGGTTCTGACTGTTTAACACCTTTTTCTCTCCCGAAGTAGGTCAACGTCGAATGACCACGACATAGATTTAATGGTCAAGGGAGATCCTGAATAGCCTCAGATCTACTTCTCGCATTACTTTGTGACTGAGAAGTGGATCGGGTTTAACAAGGAAATGAATCCCACAATAATGGTTAAATGACCGCCAAATTTCAGTCAATTGTCAAGTTACTGGTCTGATAGGTCACCTTCGACATATTTGGATGTTGTAATCTTCATTCACCCCTAAGTTCCGGACTCTTGGAGTTCGGAACTCCCAGATTCCTGAATAACTTAGCTTCTATTTTAGTGTAGCGAAGGGTTCCATGGACCTAGTCCTATGGAACTTTGTCAAGCTCCAGAGGCTACACTCATAGCTTTTAGCCAAGATTTGGTTAAGGTCGTGGGCATGAGCCCATGGTCTCTTAGACGCCTCGTTTGAAAGAAGCGCCTTCCATTCACAGAACTTAAGTTCTAAAATAGGGGAAGGTATTTTCGAGGGATCAACGGGACTAAAGCATTGTAGTGAAGTCTACCCTGACTCTTACATTACAAAATCAATCCTTGGGAAAATTCCCTCAAGGATTTTCCAACCAGCACAGAAAGCATAATCCTAATTTCATTTTAAGACCCGTGTCTAATAGTTCTCTTGTTTCTAAGCAAAGGCAAACAAAAACCATTCAAATGCAAGGGCTCACGGAAGAACAATAAGCATTACTAATATTAATCATGCAATGAAAATTTTAGTCATAGACATAGTCATCCAACCACTCATTTCAATTCTAGTACACAGGGTATATGAAATACTTATTTNGAGTTCAAAGTTTCGCCCAACAAGATAGTGCCTCCAAAGTTTCAGAGCTAGCATTACAACTGCCAACTCTAAATCATGAGTAGCATATAACTCTTCGTGTTTCTTCAACTTCCTTTATGCATAAGCTATCACTCCTCCATCCTGCATTAGCATGGCTCCCAACCCTTGCTTCGAGGCATCCGTGCAGAATGTGAAGTCCTTTTCCATATCCGACACTTGTAGAATTGGCGCACTAGTTAGTAACCTCTTAAGCTCGATGAATGCACTATCACATTCTTCTATTCATTCATATCTAACCCCCTTGCGCTGCAAAGTGGTGATGGGTTTCGCTATTTTAGAGAATCCTTTCACAAATCTTCGATAATAACCTGCTAGCCCCATGAAGCTTCTCACCTCATGGGCATTTTTCGGCACTGGCCTCTCCATAATGGCCTTTACCTTTTCTGGGTCCACAGAGATTCCTTCACTGGAAATGATATGAACTAAATAGTGGATCTCTTTCTGGAAGAAGGAACACTTCGAAAACTTCCC
>JZKD02S0954061.1:0-13757 GCA_000966675.3 Picea glauca
TCAGACCTAGTAAAGGCAGAAGTAGTGAGAAAACCTCATGAAGGAAGAAGCAGTGAGTAGACCTAGTGAAGGAAGAAGCAATGAGAAGACTTGGTGAAGGCAGAGTATCAATCATATTCGTGAATGTTGGTGCATTTCACACAAATAGATTAGTATATCTTGCTAAGTTGGTTCTTATCAGTGAGTATTGGTGTCTCTAGTATATTGGTGTCTACGAAGATATGTAAGAGCAAGTTGGTGCCACTCAAACAAATAGATTGGTGTCTCTTGATAAGTTGTGTCTTAGTAGTGGGGATTGGTGTCTATGAATATATGTAAGAATAGGTTGGTTCCTATTATGTTTTGTACAAGTGGGGATTGGTGTCTCCAGTAGGTTGGTGCCTACAAAGAATGTTAAAGAGAAGTTTTTTGGTTTCTCCCGAAAGGGTTTCCATGTAAATATGTTTTTCAATGTTCTACAATTAATAGATCTCATATGCAATTTTTTTCTTATATTTGATGAATTTTTGAATAAGAAAACATTTTATTATATTGATTCACTAGCCACCCCCCCCTAGTATAAGTGTGTGATCAACACAAAGGAGCATTTGTAAATTTTATTTTGAGCACTCTTTTTGTAGGTAGTTTTCCTGGAGCCCTTAGTAGAGAGATTCCTAGTCGGTTTGTGTTGGAGTCCTGAAGCGGATGGAGATTTTATAAGGGACTATGGTTCATAGGAAAAAATCACATCCCTTGGGTTGTATAGGCTAATGGGGAAGAGAACTGGGTTGTTGGAATGGTTGTAGGAGTCACATCAGTGTGTTTTAGTGAGTTTTGGGTTGTTTGAGTGGAATGTAGACACTCGTAAGAGATTTTCCATTCTCATGGACTCATAGCCCCAGCTTAGGGGTAGATTGTTGCAGAGAGAACTTGTGAAACAAAGACTATGGTTGGGTGGAACATCTGTTATTTACAGTCGTTTGTGAAAAATATTTTTTAAAGATAAGTGTTTTGATCACTGTGTTATTCACTATTAAGTGTTGTGTGTAAATGCTACATTTTAATATTTGTTTTATGTGATTGAACGATGGTATGAATGCTTAAATAATATGCATTCACGAATTTAAAATTGTGATAGTCGCATTAATAATTTTGGCTATGTTGTGTTGATGCATTCATATTAAATTGGTATCACATTTTTGTATTCTGTCAATTTCTTTAGTAATGTGGCCCAACAAGGCAATTTAGTACGCTCACATGCTTAGTAAGAAAAATATCATGCAATATAATTTTAGTTTTCTTGTACCATAGCTTCAAAAACTTCTTTTGCGCATTAATATTAAGTATACCAATTGAGTCCATCCAAGGATATCCCAAAACAATATCCACATCATCCATATCTATAACATAAAAAATCACATGTGACATATTTATCCATGGTAATCTTTAAATCTTCAAAAATTTGAACATTTTCCCCCTCAACATATGTGCTTTGAATACATTTTGCAGGTACTTGCAATTTTTTATACAAGTTAACATTGATGAAGTTATTTTTACTACTAGGTTTATAGAAATAATATTTTTTTCTTATTGAATATATCCATTAATCTGTAATACGAAATTTGTGCATAAAACAAACCCTTGGTGGTTTCTTAATCCTTCTTCCCAACATGAGACCACCTGTCTAAAAATGGTCTTTCATAGTCTTCATCTAGAATTTTAAATATTTTGAACAAATCCAATGAATTACACCATATAAGTGCTTCCATGAATGGCTAAGTTTACAAGCATATTCTATATTAAAATTGTTAGGATGTTTTCAATTTTGAAGGATTCCTAGTAATAAGTAATGAGTAGAGGGGTACTAATGCTATGATTTTGACTTGATTAAAGAAAATGAGGTACTTGGCATTGTAGTAATGCTCTGTGATAGTTACTTTAGTAAGGGGGTTATGAAAAGTGATCTAGAATGAATCATTGTATAAATTTTCATCTATCTTGGTATTGTCTGTGTGGAAAAATTGAAGGAATAGGCTTCATGGTCCCATTTTAGAGGTAGGTCCCATTTTGGTGATCTGAGGTCTGGAACCTTCTAGAGCCAATTTGAGGCATCAAAAAACAATTGTGTGGATAAAACAATTTCAAGCATAGCTACCAAACCCTCAATGGTGTTCTACACATCAAAATATTTCCAATGGAGTGAAATCAACTTAATCGGATTTCGTACATGTGGAATTTATGCCTCCTACAAGTTGACATATCCTATTGGCAACCATGGTACCGAGTGGATTCCATGTCAACCCTCATTACTCACACATGTGGGGCTAGTCACCTATGGAATTTCAATAATATTCTAGAGGGTCCAAAACCCTAACACTAATTAAGGGTTGAGGCATGCAAAAAACCTAACCCTAACCCTAGACAACTATCAAGCTATGTTAAATATTGGGTTTCTAGGAAGAGAAGGAGTTCCACTCTTTTTGTATTATTATTGTTCCATAGTTGAGCATAACATCTAAGAGTGGGATATTAAAGCATAAAAGAGGAGGTAGAATATTTTGTAGCATCCATTCAAGCCATAGTTGATCCAGATTGTTTTTGGAACAAAATGAAAGTAGAGATATTACAATGAAACAATCATGAAAATTGCCAGAAATAGAGAAATACAACAATACTTGATTTCTATTAATGAAAGAATTGTAAAGAGACTTTAAAAATACAGAGTGCAAGATTCGTTAGAATGGTGACAACTTTATATTTGAGAAGATATGTGACGACTACTCTCATTCGCAAGAAAATGATTACAATGAGGCTCTGAAGGCCTTTTTATGATAAAAATGAATGCCAAAACCCTAGACATCCAAAAACATAACCATAGGAGACAAAATGCCAAAAATCATGTGGGCCCCGTCCCGTTTGGGTAAGATAGTACCTAAACTTCCTGGAGTCGTAACTTTTGCATACGATCTCCATTTTAGATATGATGGCATGTTGGAAAGGTATTTTTGAGAACTACACATTACACCGTCAAACTTTGACTCATCTACAGTTTGACTGTGGAGAGCCAAAAAAACATTGTTTAGGGCCCCAAAACGGCCATGGAAGTACAGCAAGATGTGTTGACATGAAAACATACAAAATAAGCCAATTGGATTAGGTGGGAGGCCACCAGTATCCACTTGGAAGATGTGTAGGGCTTCAGACAGTCCTCAAATTCTAGAACCCACATTTACAAAGAAGTACAGAAGAATGTGATGCACTAAAAACTGAAAAGAGGATCCATTTTGCAGGTGGGTGGCCACCAATATCCACCTGGATCAATACTCCCCCCTTAGGAAGAGGGGAAATCGTTTTATGAATCTGACCCTTGGTGATTTGTGTGCCTTTTTGGAGAAGTTGTGCTTCTTAGCTTGTGGAAGATTGTCACAAACCTATTGCTAAAGGGTTTGAATCTGTTCCACAAACCTGTTGTCTCTGGTTTGGATGGGGCATTGTGTAGGCACCATTGTAGGTGAAGAAACAATATATTTTGTCTCTTCAACAATTTGTTTTTGTTGGATAGAAGGTGTTGAGGCTACAGTGGTTGTATTGTTATTTTGTTCATCCTTTGAACAGATTGTGAAGAGGATGAATTTTGTAGTATGAGAGATTACCTTGAAGTGTTTTTTTGGTGGAGAAGTAGTCGAAACTACCTCTGGTATTCTGTAGAGTTGACCTCCCATATTAATAATGACACTACATTTTCTAGAATCATTCACATCATGACGTTTCCACATATATGGTTGGCCCAAAACAACATCACAGACATCAAGAGGGTAAATATCACACACTACCTCATCCTTGAAGGGATGGATGCCATAGGATAGGCAACATTGCTAGTTGACGCGAAGATATCTTCCCTGGTGAAGCCACCCAATGTTATATGGTTGTAGGTGTGGTGTTGTCAACAACCCCAACTATTTGATGACCTTAGCTGAGATGAGGTTCTTCTAGTTGCCATTATCAACAATGAAATGAAATGGGATCCCATTCACCCACACCTGTGAATGGAAGAGACGCTCCCCCTCTTTAGGATCTATTGGTTCTTCTAGTTGAATTGTTTTGGACACGACGGTAGTAGTGGGGTCTACGTCAATGATCTGTCTATTTTCAATATTTTCTAGATCGGATTCTGAATCAAGGTTCAACTCTGTGTCTTTGAACTTAGCCACCAATGATTGTTTCAAGTGATATTCATTGGTGTTGTGCCAGGGGATTTTGTGGAATTCACACCACTTCCCAGTGGCATTCTTTGTCTTTACTTTACCCTTTTTGTCCTCTGTCTTGGAATGGTTTTATAGAGGCCATTGGTTAGGCTCATCTTTACTGTGATTTGGTTGTTGAATATTTTCAAATCGGAATTCCCATTTGTTCTGGTGCCTAAATTTATGCTCTATTTTGAAAACATATTGATAGGCATCCCCCAATGATGAGATGTTTAGGAAATCCATTTCGGTTTGGATGTACCTATGCAGAACCCCACGGTATTTCAGAACTAGATGTCGCTTAGAGTCTTTTATACCCAGTATGGTGCATAAGGTATGGAAATTATTTGTGAACTCCAACACTATTTGGTTCTTCTCTTGACACAGTGTGTTCCATCTCATGTACTGGTCTTCGTAGTTATCAATAGGATAGTATTGTTCTTTGACCGCATCCACAAACAAATCCCAAGTGGGACAGGCCCCATATATTCCAGATTCCTGTGTGGAAATTTTCTCCCATTAATTTTCCCACCAATGTTTGACATGGGGGAGAGCCTTGAGGAGTGTGAAGGTGATGTTTTCCCTATCGGAAAAATTTTGAACAAAGAAATAACCTTCTAATAGATTTAACCATTTTTCTAGGGCATCTGCATCTATATGATCTTCAAATATGGGAATATCAAAATTAACTTGTACCTTGAAGGGAGAGGTTCCTCCAAAATGGTCTCTTTATGAACATGTGTTTGTGGCTATCGACAAGCATTGAAGGATATGTGAAAAATTTTCCATCATGTCATCCCTATGTCACACGAGAGCTTGCTCAAGAAACAAGTTAATAGAATCTTCTACTCTGTTGTTTTTTCTTTTCTTCCACCATCGAGAGTTTCTTGGGCATGTGAGAGTGATTTTCCTCAAGGGAGACAAACTTGAGACCCAACTGGCTATACTCGAACCTCGTCTGGGACATGCGCTGAAAAATGATCAAGAGCGGCCTGCTCTGATACCACTGATCCGTATTATTTTTGGAACGAAATGAAAGAAGAGATATTACAATGAAACACTCATGAAAATTTCCAAAAACAAAGAAATACAACAATACTTGATTTCTATTAATGACAGAATTGTAAATATATTGTAAAAATACAGAGTGAAAGACTCGCTAGAATGGTGGCAGCTTTATCTCTGAGAAGAGATGTGACGGCTACACTCATTTGCAAGAAGATGATTACAATGAGGCTCTGAAGGAATTTGTATGATAAGCATGAATACCAAAACCCTATACATGCAAAAACCTAACCCTGGGAGATGAAACACCAAAAGTCATGTGGGCCCCATTTGGGTAAGTTAGTACCTTAACTTCTCGGGGTCATAACTTTTTCATACGATCTCCATTTTAGGTGTGTTATAGCCCGTTGGAAAGGTATTTTTGATAACTACAATTTACGTCATCAAAATTTGACTCCGTCTACAGTTTAACTATGGTGAGCCAAAAAAACATTATTTAGGGCCCAAAACGGCCCTAGAAGTACAACAAGATGTGTTGACATGAAAACATACAAAATAAGCCAGTTGGATTAGGTGGGAGGCCACCAATATCCATCTGGAATATGTGTAGGGCTTCATATAGTCCTAGAAGTGTAGAACCCACATTTACAAAGAAGTACAGAAGAATGTGTTGAACTAAAAACTGAAAAGAGGAGCCAGTTGGAACATGTGGGTGACCACCAATATCCACCTGGATCAATAGTGTCCATGGAAAATCCAAGGTAATTTCCCCTTTCTTTGTACTTTCATTTTATAATTGAGAAAAATATAGCAAAGAAAATCCCTCACCTTCTAGCTAGGATTTCCCTAGTATTGGGTTTCCCAAGTGACATCTTGTTTTCATTTGTGTGGATGGGGTGTTCATTTGCTTGTTCTTTCATTTTGGTTTCAGTTATTTCCACTAAGCTAGTAGTAACAAATATGATATCTAAGGTAATAAACTACATAATAAAATACTTTGGAATATTGTAATATTCTTTGTGATGAATTGTTCTACTAGAATATCCACTTTGGTTTATAGATAAAAAAGTGTCAGTGATACATTTGTATGTTTCAAAACTCAAACAAATTTAATTCCAATTAATTTAATTATAAATATATTGAATACATGTAAGACAAAGTGTAGGTGACACATTTGGATGTTTTGAAACTCAAACAAATTTCAATTCCAATTAATCTAATTATAATGAGATTGAATACAAGTAAGAGTGGGTTTATGGATACACAACTAGAATACAAGGGTCAATTGTAGTTAATATGAGAGTGGGTGTATGGATTCCCACTAAAATACAACAAAGTGTGGGTTTATAGATACCTATCTCTATATAAGACTAGTTGTAGCCAAAATATGAAGAATGGGTTTATCGATACGCAGCTTAAATACAACTATGAGAGCCCAAATGTTGAGGGTGAGTTTACAGATACCCAACTCCAATATAGTTGAGAGTGGATTTAGCTCAAATACAATTTGCTCAAATTGCATATGATAGTGGATTTATGAATACTCATTTGAGTGGGTTTATAGATACACAACTCAATACAAATAAGACCATAGGAAAAAAATGAAGATTACACAAATGAAGATCACTCATGTGGTTAATATCCCCCCTTAATCTAAACATGAGGATTTTGTGAAAAGGAATACATCACATGACACATTTCTCATGAATGTTAAACAAGATTTGAACATTGTTATTATAGTCAATCAATCAACAAGAGAAATTAGGACTATACAGTTGTAAAGTGGATGTAATACATCGATATGAAGTCTTCAAACCACTACAAAAAATTCTTCATGACCAATCATTGAGCCAACCACAAAATACCCTAATAGTTGGCATCAATCCACAATATTTTATTTTACATATATTCTCCATTGATATGAAAGAAGTGTTACCACCACGCCAAAAGAAATTTCAATACACAAATGAATCCCTCTATTCAATATGGTTAGGGTGCCAATATGGGAAATATGTTGATGGAAAATAATTTTGTTCCTACTTAACAAAAGGTGAAGGATGTGATTCCTACTCAACAATAATAGAATTAGTAGAGGTCATTGAATCAAGACCTAGATATCATCAATAGATGATACATGTTTTCGAGACTTGTGAAAATCAATGGATGAAGGATCAAAATGACTTGCATCTAGCAATGAAGTCTCATATCCAATGCCTTCTCTTACTAGTCTCATCACAAGCTCTATAGGGGTAACAATACCATGTGCATGTTTACTAAAACTACCACCGGCCTAAATCCATTTTAACCCCAAATCTATCAAGCACCAAGAGGGATCAAATCTCTTGTGGTGAAAACCTATTTTAGAGTGCAAAACTTAAGGAAAGGTTTTCACCTCGAGAGATTTGATCCCTCTCAATGCTTGATAGATCCAGGGTTAAGATGGATCTAGGATAATTTTAGTTGTGGGTGGTCTCACAAAATTTTTAGATGATCAACATTATGCATATGTCTAATATCAATATGATCATTTGAAATTTCCTCACTATCCTTAGTTGGTTGAAAGTATAGAGTATTGAGAAGGCTCAATGTCAATCTATCTTCTTCATTTTTTATTATAGTGACACAATTTGTAGATAACATTGTGTATACGTATATGTCTAATATTAATCTGATCATTTGAAATTTGCTCACTTTCCTTAGTTGTTTGAAAGTATAGAGTATTGAGAATGCTCAATGTCAATCTATCTTCTTCATTTTTTATTATAGTGACACAATTTGTAGATAACATTATGTATATGTATATGTCTAATATTAATCTGGTCATTTGAAATTTACTCACTTTCCTCGGTTGAAAGTATACAAATTATTATCAAGAAGGATTAATGTCAATCTATCTTCTTCAATTTTTAGTATAGTGACACAATTTGTAGATGAACAAATTTGTGTATATGTATATGTTTGAGATTAATCTAATAATTTTAAATTTAACTAGTTTCCTTAGTTTGTTGAGAACATAGAGAGTATTATTCATAAGTATACTTCAAGAGTTACATTAATTTGAATATAAATAAAGTAACAATGTCAAATGATGAAAATGGTGAATAATAAGAATGTAATCAATTAAAAATAGTTTACATTGTGCTCAATATCAATCTATCTTCTTCTGCTTTTCTTGTAGTCACACCTGGTAGTTTTTCCATCTTCTGATATTGATCATATGAAAAGGGAACTTGAAATCGTAGACCATTCAAATATTTAACTCGATATATTGTAGTAAATTTAATACTATGTCTCTCTTGCTTCCCAATATTAATAGTAGCTTTCTCCAATGTCAATCCTTGTGACCTATGGATTGTTAAGCCCCAAGGAAGTTTCAAAGAAAGTTTTTTTTTATTACCTATTTCAATATGTGTAATAGGAACCATTTGATGGAATGATTTATCTCATGGAACTCCCACATAATTATCAAATCTTACTAAAACATGTGTGGGTGGTTCCGGGGGAAAAATTCCAAGGTTATACACAATTTGTTATGCAACTCCAAGAGCACCATTAATGAGTCATACATTGTTCCATATGTTTCATGTAAGCATCAGGCTACCTCCAACTACGATAAGTATCTAAAGTTCCAAGTCTTCCTTGTTTGTTTCCATAGAGTAGTTTATTTTTCCTCTTGTAGCAACATTGGTTGCAATGGGATGGTTTAGGTTTCTTAAACAACTCATCATTTGTCACAAACAAATGTATTTCATTATCAAAGGACTCTTTTGTGGAAGAATCCAAGGAAGTATTTGTACGAGTCATAAGTAACTTCCAGTATTCTATAGTTGGCATTGCATGCCTAACATTCATCAACAAATGAAAAAAATATGTTTTCTCATTGCTTAGTCCATCTTGTCGAAATTTTCAATGGTCACAAATGGTGTGAAGGAGTTCCATAATTCTTTTGCAAGACCTTCAGATGAATAAACAAGTTTATCCATAATAGGTGGAAATTATCCCAAATCACTAACCAATATAATTGACCTCCCACCAAAAGGAATGTTAGAATTTTTTGGGAAATCCTAATGAAATCTCAAATCAATTTTTGTTAACATAATTCTTCCAATGAAATACATTTCATCTATCAATATATATTTCACATGCTTAATCTCTTCTTGTAAGGTAATTAAATGTGATCCTTGTAGACATGTTATCTCTTTGATTGGTATTTGAAGTGCATAATGAATTGATTTATTGTAGACACGTTGACAGTTGCAACTCCAGTAGGAGCTAAAATAAGTTCCAGACTCTTCTTATGAAGAGACCCAGTTTCAAGGGAATTCTTAATATCTCCAATCAAATATGACTTTCATGTACCTAAAGTTCCTTGGATTATCATACGCAGTGGATCAACTCCTGATCAGTAATGGTCAAGGATAATATCAAATGATCTTATTTTATTAACCCCCGGACTTTCAAATGAATAGGACTTTGCATGTTGGTTAGTAAGAATGGACTTCAACTTTTTCTTCTGATATATGAACTGAATAGCATGATTGGAAGTGTCTTCATCCACAAAAATTGTGTTCCAATTATGCATAACATCACTGTCTCTTTGATTGGTATTTGAAGTGCATAATATTTTTTTGTTGCAGATATGTTGAAAGTTGAAAGCCTTGTAGGAGATAAAAGAAGTAATGGACTCAATGCAACACTTACCAAATCTAATATTGAAAAACTAAAAGAAATGCATGTATATAAAAATCATTGCATGTAGTTCATATAAATACTACAATATACAATTAAAGTCAATCTAAAATTGACATACATTGAAATCAATGCATCGTGTTATTCTAAATACACTGAAATTAGTGCATCTACTTCAACCTATATCAACCTACATGATATGTCACCCTACTTTAGTTAATCAAATCTCTACATGGGGATTAGAAATTGACATGTACATTGAAATCAATTCATCTAGTTAATTTAGTAACATGAAAAAAACTTCTTAAAATATTTTGCAATTTGTTATCATTGTTCTAAGAAAAAAAAATTATCGCTAAGGCTCCTCTTATACTAAAAAAATAATTTTTCATCACTAACACCCTCTTAATTATATGTTTTTATGTATGTGACTTGGAACTTAAAAAGTGCACCTTTGTATTTCACCAAGAAATTATATACAATTAAAGTCAATCTAAAATTGTCATACACTAAAATCAATGCATCCCGTTAATCTAATTACAATGAAATAAATGCAAGTATCTCAACCTGTATTAACCTACATGGTATGTCACTCTACTTTAGTCAATCAAATCTCTACACATGGATTAGAAATTGGCATGTACATTGAAATCAATGAATCTAGTTAATATAATTACATGAAAACAACTTCATGGACATTCACGTCATCCATTTGGTAATTATGAGAGGACATGGTAACTTGAATTAATGTAACATGATTATAATTGTAGCCCTATATGAAATAAAGGAAATATTGAAATCAATGCTTAGAGTCCTTCGTGGGTTTTCTTCACTACTTTGCATATGGTCACTATCGAGCATTAAAACAAAGAAGCTTTATGTTCAGAAAAATAAACTACAAATTTCATTTGTTTTAATGTGTGTGTGAAAGAGAATTTAATATACTTTTTTATATGATTTGGTTGGTTTATTATGGAACTCATTGCATCAATTTTAATGTGTGTGTGAGAGAATTTAATATACTTTTTTTATATGATTTGGTTGGTTTATTATGGAACTCATTGCATCAATTTTGAGAACACTTTCAAATTCTTTAAAATATTTATTATTAAGTATAAATCATATGGTTATTTCATTAATAAATATATTATATCGAATATTTGCTATGCTAATAGAGTTTATAATGCACTATTAAATAAAAATATGGATTAATGAAATTTTAAGCATCTAGCAATTCAATATAATTACAAGGTCCTCTCATGTCCAATATTTCCACATAGAATTTCAAACTCCCTTTCTTCTTCGTAAAAAAACAAAAAACTTTTGAGAAATTATAATCTATGTTTGGGTGTTGATATTCACATCAAAGGCTCTTATATGAAGAGACTTACACCATTACATGTTACATCAAGTGAAGGGACGTTCACGTGGGAAAATCATTGCAGATATATTGGAGGATGATCCAAAACAATGAAAGCAGAAAATAGAAAAACTATCATATTGTGAATAAGAATAGACATAAATTAAAGAATTATATTAAATCAATTTCAAAGAATGTAAAAACATTTAATAGTGAGTTACAACACCCTGACTTGCTACGATCAGTGGACCCAACTCATCTCACAGCCTCCCAAACATGGAAGAACTTATGTAATACTTTACCCATCATCTTGCGTTGGTTGGCTTGGAAGCCCGACTCAGGACATTCTATTATAGTCGGAAAGGATATGATATTGGGTTTAGGACAGGATGCTTTGCTATCTCAAGATCTGGTGAACATGCTAAATAAAAAAGGTATATACATTTTATATCAAGCATCAAGGTAGGTCATTGGGGCAGCAACATGTACAAGATGGATCTATAGTGATGATTTGGAATTACCGAATTCACTTGTTGAAGAGTGGGATTGTTATAAGGCACACTTGGTGGACTCGGGTATATCTTTAAACACTAATTTATATGAATTGATATGGATCAAAGGCGACAAGTCTGGAATAATATATGTTAAGAACATTTATGATGCCTTGTCGAACCTTCTATGGATTAAAAAACAAGGAGGATGGCGGAAAAATTTATGGAAATGGGAGTGTCTAGTGAATATAAAGTTATTATGTTGGCTGATAACAGAAGATAAGATTTTAACCTGGAAAAATCTTCAAAAGTGTGGTTGGAAAGGGCCAGGTATGTGCAGTCTGTGTAAAGCACATAGAGAATCTACTAAACATCTTTTTTTTAAATGTCCCTTTACTCGGTTAGTTTGGGATGAGATTAAAAAGACTATGAACCTGGAAAAAGAATGGAACGGTAATACAATGGTTGACTCTTTTAAAAATTGGTATGTTCAAAACTATAGACTGATTACTCTTCCATCATTTGTTTGTCGGTTTATTTGGGTTGACAGGAATAAGGCACTTTTCGAAGGATCGAGGCCATCAGTTCATAGAGTTGTCTACTTATCGAGGTGTGCTTTGGATCACTCATGGAAACCTCTTAAAGACTTTTCCCCTCGGAACTTGGTGCCCATTTATCCAATTGATAAATCATTAGCCTGGGTCGATGGGGCAGCCCAACAAAATGGCAATATAAGTGGTGTGGGAGGTATCATTAAGTTAGATGCTCTTAAAGAATACAGATGGACTATGAATTGTGGAAAAGGATCCAATACAAGAACTGAGCTATTGGGAGCATGGTCTACATTAGTGCTTGCAGCTAGACTTTCAGTTTATGATTTACATATAATGGGTGATTCAAAGATAGTCATTGATTGGCTTAACAAGAACGGAGATCTCAGGGTAGAAAACCTTGAAACATGGAAAGAAAGAATTGCATATATTTGTACACATTACATATCCATTTCATTTGAGCATATATTCAGAGAGATGAACAAACAAGTGGTCTGCCAATCAAAACAGGCCTTCTACAGTTGTTGTGGAAAGATCGCATACACATTATGGATGGAAGGCCACAAGGGCCCAACTCAGTACATTTCTCTATAGTTTTTCCAGGCTTGGAGAAGTTTCTTTTGTTTATGATTTTCTTCTATGTATGATCCATCAGTGATCTCAGTTATAGACTATGTCTATGTTCCTTCTAGTCAGAGTTTTATGTTTTATTGACACTCAGTCACCCTTTTTCTGTCTTTTGACTGGACACTGAGGACTTGTTCATTGTCAATTAAGGATAGACTATGTAAAAGGATTATATTATGTTTAATATAATGTGAAATTTTCATTTGGAAAAAAAACACCATGCACGATGTGTATTTAAGTTCAATCTCAATAGTGTACTGGATTTCATCTTTTGCTCCTTGTGCACTCCTTAGCTGCTCCCTAGAAAACTTTACCCTCCACACAAACTGTATGTATATTTTGTTTGGTTGGATAATTGATATTATTTTATATATATAGATATATGTGTGTGTAATGTGTAATGGAGCCAACTTGTGTGTGCTTATTGAAAATGTAAATAAAATAAATTGTATTTTTTTTTTTTTAAAGTAATGTTATGTTATGTAATGTGACAACATCTTCCCCATACTAAACTAACTATAAAGAACCTCTCAGAGAAATTAATATATCTCATTTAACAAAAAAAATTGGACTTAATACATCTAATACACTGCCCAAAATCATAAGGCGATGTGCCATGCATAATCACTAAAGCATCAAGAATAAATAAAAAAAAAATATACAAAATGAATATCCTCTTGCATCATGTCAATTCTAGCCCATATTTCACCAATGTCAAGAGAGGAAAACTCAATGATACCCACTCACGTAGAAATTTTAAATAAACTTTGCTCTTTAAATTTTACATTTATGTATAATGATAATCCATTGA
>JZKD02S0954127.1:0-17529 GCA_000966675.3 Picea glauca
GGTGCACACCTCTTGAGAGGTGGCACATTCTAAAGAGGGACAACCTACCTCTTGAGAGGTGACACCCTATATCCCCCTCATCTCTTCCAAGTGGCACATTATAGGAGTATGGGGAGAGGTGGAAGCCTTCTCCCACACACTTGGCTCCCCTCTCCATCCACTTGGTTCACCCTCCCTCTCCACTTGGCACGCCCTCCTCCCCTTGGCATTTTCTGTTTGTGCTATATGTTGGAGCATCCTCTCATTAGCAAGCTAGTTGGAGCTAGGGATAGGGACTTGCTATTGTACTATTTTGTATAAATTATATCAATGGAATATAGGATTTGGAGGTCTCATATGGTGTAGCATACTAAATGTGTGGATGTGGATTGTCAAAATTATGCTCATGAGGTATATTTTCTCTTGTATTTTTTCATATTGAATTGGTTAATTTTCCCTATGAAGAGGAGTTGCCTCCATGTAGGATAAGATTTAAAAAACTCGTTTGTTTGATTATCTTATTGTTTTTTTGTTTTAGATTTCTTTGAATTGCGTGTCTATTTCAGCTAATGTTCATGCTTTCCAAGTTTTCTTTTGTAGGTAGCACCAAGCTTGCTTAACTATATTTCTTACAAGGGTTTCTACGTTTGTGGGTTTCTTCACTTGGAGAAGAGGTTGAGTGAGAAAGCATATTCATCATCTTCAAGATCTATATAAGAATACATAGCCCCTCTTTGTTCCACCAAAAGAGGACTACATTTTCCCAAGGATTCCAGGGAATCAAACCGCTCTTCTTTCTCCTTCTCACAAAATATAAAAAATCAAACTTTTGTTTGGGTTACTTAATTTGCAGATCTAGATTTGTCCTCCTAAAGTAAAATCATGTACAAATCAAATTTGTAAATTCATGTATGTATTAGATCTATTTTTGTTAGTGAATTTTTACATTGTCTAGCTAGATCTAGTATAGAGAAAGCATTCCTTTTGCAAGTAATTTATCATTAAATCTTAAATCTTGTAGTAGGAATTTTATTTGGGTTTTAAGTCTTATTTGGCAAAGTCTAAAGTGCCTTATCTTGTTGTTTTATAGCAGAAAAAAAGTACCCTAGGGAAAGTAAGATTTTGCTTGTCTCTCTTAGTGCCTTTCGTCCTTTTTAGCATAGATTTTGAATAGAATAAATTTTGAGTTTGTGTTGATTATTATGCTTGTTTAAACTCAATTTGAGCATGTTTCACTTTATTTTTCTTGTTGTTTTGGGCAGGTTGATGAACAGGTAGAAGGATACGTTACCGAATTTCCAAGGATTTGGACCATTCGAAGCACTTGGAGGCTTCCTACCTTGATCATACTCCTTTCCTAATAAATTGTAATCTTTGTGATTCTAAGTGTAAAGGATCACAAGTGTTTCTCCACAAGAGAATTGTAACTTCATAAATGTAAAGTGAGCCCTGAAAGGTTCTACTTTCATTCTCCCCTAGGGTGACCAGTGTCTTTTGTGGTTGATCTCCTTTTTTTTCTCTCTCTCTTTATTGGTTTCATTAATGTTCCAATAAACAACACAAAGCTAAAAATAACTCACATCACTAAATTTTAACTCTAAAAAATCAACCAAAACAAATCTTAGATTAGTTTCATTTCATAGAATACTAATTGCTAGACTAGTTCCTTTTCACAATTATTTGGAATAAAACTTAGTTACTCAACCGCGTATGAAATCCCATTACTTCTTTCGAGTGGTATTCGGTGACACAGAAACAAACCTGAGTAACACATGCTAGTCGTAATTAGGGAAATCTGCCTTATTCTGTTATACATCTAAGGCGTCTACATCTGGGTGGAGTGTTTTAAGTCAGGGAGGATAATCATTAATAAGATCCATTCTCTCCTCTTTTGTACCTATGACACATCCAGTCGACATTTATATAAGATTTTTGAATAGCGAGTAAGGTAGGCCAAATACACTTTGTACACAAAGAGTGGGGACCCCAACTTTAATCCCCACTTCACGATTTCAAGACTTACTTAATATTCCCAAATCTCCTAATAAAATACTCAAGATAAAATAAACACGTAATTATTCAAAACATCACATTTACTTTTATGGCACTGGTCTTTACTTTTATCTATCTTGTCATATCTATCTTTACTTCAAAAATCTCATATGGTTCAAGTCATCTCATTTTTGAAGTATATAATGAATGTATGAATGATTCTTTCATGTGGTGTACAGGGTGTATCCCTTTTACATAATTGAATCATATATGTTGTTGATGAAAATATTTGTATTTCCATAGTAAACGCCTAGATTAAAATTTACTTTAAGTCTTCATAGAATAAAATCCTTAGATTTAGTTTCTTAGGGACTACCCCCCTTGGCTTCGCTAGGAGTTGGCCTAGATGGAGGATTTGAGGATTAGGTGACAACACCTTAACTCTAACTTTCCCCCAAGGACACACCAAGTGGATTGAATATTTCTTCCACATTACCCAGGTGTGTATAAAGGTGACAACACTTTTGGTGTCATTGCCGAGGATAAATCTTTCTATTCCCGGGGTACGACTTTTTGTTTTCGTTTTTCGTTTTTTGCTTTGTTTGATGCTTCTTGTTTGTTTATAATAAACTTGATCATCTAGCAGCTCCACTTAAAAATAATTTGACAAAGTATTATGAAAGGAGAAACTCATGGTTTTCTTAGCTTCATCCTTGAACCGAAAAAGGTTTTTGGAGGAGGCTAGCCAAGCTTTCCTCTCAACATGATCCTTATTAATTTTTGGGTCCCAGTCCATTTCTGTTAGACTTTTTTATGATTTTTAATAAATATGGTTTAGAAATGGATGATATTTATAAACCTATTGATTTTTCTACAATAAGTGGTTATCCATATTTGATTCCATAAAAAGTAATTAAAATTTTTCCTTGTTTTCAAAGTAATAATGTTGTTGATGCTAGACGTCATGTTAAGAAAGTTTCCCTTTGATTTAATAAATGGTGTTGCAATTCCTTACATGAAGATATAAAAATGAAGTTGTTTATATTATCCTTTGATGATGATTATATGGATTGGTTCATGGAGCTCAAGGATAACCAAGTTAAAACTTGTAACAAATTTATTGATGCTTTTATGGAAAAGTGGAAGGAGAAGGAATCTTTGAATATAAAAATAGCCAATTATGATGTTAAGAATGATACTTCACGAGATTCCAATCAAAAGTTTAAAGAATTAATTCAAGCCATAGAATTTATCTATTCAAAATAGTTAAAGGCCATGGAAGCTCACCTTGCATAGGCAGAAACTTGTATTAAGTATTCAAACCCTATAGAGCCAGAGCTTCATAATGAACAAAAAAGGGAATTTCACCTGGAAATTCCAGAAGAGCCTATAGATGAGTCATTAACTGGTCAAGAGGAAATTGAGTTTGAAATTATTGAATATCTAGATAACTCAAATCCCCACCCTCCTCCCTAGGAATCCATCTCCTCAAAGAAGATCTTTGACTATTGTGATGATCTTGAAACAATCAGTGAAGCAGATTTCTTGATAGTTCCAATTCCAATCTCTCAACCATCAGATAAATTAATGACAGATAATGGGAAATTGGAAGATAGCTTCAATTTATCAACTTCGTATCATTATGAGCATTGGTTTTCCTTCCACCATGACAGTCCAATGCAGAGCTTCATAAAAAATTTACAAGGCTTACCAAACTTCAAAGTTTGGTTGAATAAAGAAAAACACATGTTTCTTGGGTGGTTTATTCCCAGGAAAAACTCCAAGTTGATAAATCTTGGAAAAGGATCTTCAACAAGTCATCACGTACAGGGATTATTCATACATCTGAGGTCTTGTTTCATCCATGACATGGTTGGTTCATGTATTTTCTACTTCAACTAGTTAGACAACGGAAAGGCTAAAGCTACCAGTGAGAAGAAAAAATTTCAAATTGCTTCTCAATGATGACATATGATGCCCATGGGGGCATCTCTTGTAACATATTTCCTAACCCTTCCTCTTTATATTTTATTTTTGCAGCATTTTTTTCATTTTCTTCTATTATTAGTGTAACTTGTATCTTAAATTATTGGTTTTCATATACATGTGCTTCTTATGTTGTTTTTGGCGAGACATTTGTGATGCAGGTCACAAATTTTGGATTCTCACATGCTCTCCTTGTTATAAAAAATATCAAGCAAACGTCCCCATATGGAGCCAATTTTATCCACCAAGTTGCACTAGGATGGACTTCTAGTGAGCCGCCAAAGATTGAACAATTCCTTGTTCAAAATTCAGAGTTCATAAGTTCAACTGGTCTATGAGACCAAATTTTTCCACATTTTTCATACCCTTCGAGGAATTTTAATAAGATATGTTGCATGATGAACGTTGTAAAAGGTATTAGCCACCTTATAATTAGGCATGAGTTGTTACTCTGGAGTGTTTTTTTACTTGTTAATTATATTTGTTGTCTAAGCAATTTATAATTTCTGAGTTTTATCACTCAATTAATCCAAAGCTGGAGTATATACTCATGGTTAGGACTTAGCATGGATCTAATCCAAGTGTAGAATGTATATTACCATGATAAACATCCTTGTATTTTTTTATGGAAATTTTCTAAGTCCACCTTAAGTTGTTTTTAATTTTTCAGTTAATTAAAACATTTCTGTAAAACAAAATTTTTTAATTGTAAATTAAAGTTGTAATAAACAAGTGGTACTAGGGGACTTGGTATGCCTTGGGGGTGCTCATGTTTGGACATATAGCACCCACTTTACCTAAGTACCCACTTTTGTGAGTGAAATTAGTTATTTTAATCACTTAAATGTCAATTTTACTCACAAAACCCAAAAAAGACATAAAAAATCAGAAAAAATCAGCAAATGCTATTTTATGGGAAACATGTTGGGAAGATGTTGGAGTGAAACAAATCCTAAAAAGACTACGTGAAACCACACGAGACATTATATTGATTAAAGGATTGATGAGATGGAATCTTGGTTGAGTTATGACATGTGCTCAAAGAGAGGGTGTGCACCTCTTGAGAGGTGGCACATTCTAAAGAGGGGCAGCCTACCTCTTGAGAGGTGGCACCCTCTATCCCCCTCATCTCTTACAAGTGGCACATTATAGGAGTATCGGGAGAGGTGGAAGCCTTATCCAACACACTTGGTTCCCCTCTCCATCCACTTAGTGCACCCTCCCTTTCCACTTGGTGTGCCCTCCTCCCTTTGACATTTTCCGTTTGTTCTATATATTGGAGCATCCTCTCATTAGCAAGCTAGTTGGAGCTAGGGATAGGGAATTTCTATTGTAATATTTTGTATCAATTATATCATTGGAATAAAGGATTTGGAGGTCTCATATGGTGTATCATACTAAATGTGTGGGTGTGGATTGTCAAAATTATGCTCATGAGGTATATTTGCTCTTGTATTTTTGCATATTGAGTTGGTTAATTTGGCCTATGAAGAGGATTTGTCTCCATGTAGGATAAGTTTTAAAAAATGTGGTTGTTTGATTATCTTATTGTTTGCCTGTTTCATATTTCTTTGAATTGCATGTCTATTTCGGCTAATGTTCATGCTTTCCAAGTTTTCTTTTTTAGGTAGCACCAATCTTGTTTAACTATATTTCTTGCAAGTGTTTCTAAGTTTGCAGGTTGCTTCACTTGGAGAATAGGTTGAGAAAGCAAGAATCTTCCTCATCTTCGAGATTTATATAAGAAGACATAGTCTCTCTTTGTTCCACCAAAAGAGGACTCCATTTGCCCAAGGATTCTAGGGTATCAAACCACTCTTCTTTCTCCTTCTCACAAAATATAAAAAATCAAACTTTCGTTTGGGTTACTTAATTTGCAAACCTAGATTTGTCCTCCTAAAGGAAAATCATGTAAAAATCAGATTTGTAAATTCATGTATGTATTAGATCTCTTTTTGTTAGTGAATTTTTTCATTATCTAAGCTAGATCTAGTACAAAGAAAGCATTCCTTTTGCAAGTAATTTATCATTAAATCTTAAAGCTTGTAGTAGGAATTTTCTTTGAGTTGTAACTCTTATTTTGAAAAGTCTAAAGTTCCTTAGCTTTCTGTTTTATAACAGCAAATAAGTACCCTGGGGGAAGTAAGCTTTTGCTTGTCTCTCTTAGTGCATTTCCTCCTTTTTAGCATAGCTTTTGATTAGAATAAATTTTGGGTTTATAGTGTTGATTATTATGCTTGTTTAAACTCAATTTGAGCACATTTCATTTGAGTTTGCTTGTTTTTTTGTGCAGGTTTATGAACATGTAGAAGGATACACTACCCAATTTCCAAGGATTTGGACCATTCAGAGCACATGGAGGCTTCCTACCTTGAACATACTCCTTTCCTAATAAATTGTAAAATTTGTGATTCTAAGTGTAAATGATAAGAAGCCTTTCTCCGCAAGAGAATTGTAACTTCATAAATGTAAAGCGAGACCTGTAAAGTTTATCTTTCATTCCCCCCTAGGGGGACCGGTGTCTTTTGTGGTTGGTCTATTTTTTTATTTCTCTCTTTTTCTTTCTTTCATTAATGTTCCAATAAACAACACAAAGCTAAAAATAACTCACATCACTAAATTTCAACTCTAAAAAATCAACCACAACAAATCTTAGATTAGTTTCATTTCATAGAATACTAATTGTTAGACCAGTTACTTTTCACAATTATTTGGAATAAACCTTAGTTACTCAACCACGTATGCAAGCCCGTTGTTACTTTCGAGTGGTATTCGGGGACCCAGAAATGGACCTGAGTAACACATGCTATTTTTAATTAGGGAAATCAGCGGTATTGTGCTATATGTCTAAGGCCTCTGTATCTGGGTGGAGTGTGTTAGGTCAGGAAGGATACTCATTAATGAGATCCGTTCTCTCCTTTGTTGGACCTGTTATCACTCTGTAATTTCCAAAGGTTGTAGAAGAAAATACAGAGGTGACTACCAAACCACTTTGGAAGTTGGGATCTAGCCCTGCCAGCTTTAGAGAGGGATCTCTCTATAGGATTTAGACTTGTTTGATTTTTAAAATGTTAGGCTAGTTATGACAGTTCAAGTTTTTTTTTTTTGTTTGAAATAATTGGCTGAAAGAATGATTAATTTTCCATTGGGCTATGGGGTTTGTACTTAAAGATGAGGATCGGTTTCATATTTTTATAAGGTTTTCTCCATAGGGAAAGGTAGTAAAATTGTTGGATCTATTTGATTCAAATGAAATGTATAAGAGGGAAAAGAGGGGAAATTCCACTAAGTAGAAGGGTAGTTAAGAATTCCTTTACTTAGTTTCATATGAACAACATCTAGATCATTAAATAACTAGAGACAAAGTACAATGAAATATATTATGTTTGTTTAACTTTCTTTTAATGATTAGAATGGAAAACACATGAAATGATTACAGAGAATGGAAAAACATTTAACAAAGAGGGAAATCACTTCACCAACAATATGACACAAGAATCATGTGAATAGGCCTCTTTTATTATTGTTCGATCCTTTGAAAAATTACACAATAGCTCTTGGGTGCAAAAATCAACCCATAATACTTCAAAGAGAGAAGTATTTATAAAACTATTTACATCAGATCATGTCATAAATGATCAAGATATTATGGAGGAATATCTAACTAACTAGATCTCTAAATACAAAATATAGGGATTTGTAGATTTGCTTGGATCTCTTGTGATGATTTGGTGGAAGTGGTTAGTGACTCATCTCTTTGACTTTGGTTGGCTACTCCATGCTGACTAGAACATCAAAACTATATCTACTCAAGTAATGCACATAGATCTCCCCACCTCTTTTTACCTGGTATGGAAATCTTGAGTAATTTCTTGTATATTTCATCCATTTTTGTATACCTGGAAAAGGTAGTCTTAGTGTTGAAGATACGTTTAATATCATGTTGAATACTCAAGTCTAATTGTAGTGTCTACAGGAAATATCTACCAGTAATTCTTCCTTGTATCCCTGCAAACTTTGAACTTTCCTTTGCCACTATGCTCATTTTCTTCTTGTAATCAGGCATAGTGATCAATTTATCATTCAGTACTAACAATCCAGGAATCCCTTTCTTGTGTAGCACCTCAAACTTACTGAAGAATATCTGCACACCTATGTCCATCACTTGAGATTTTTCTTCTAGCTGCAACATCAATCATTTCTTGGTCAAGACCTTCTTGATCTCAAGGATTGTTTATTTTATGTCCTCAATTTCTAGTTCTTATAACTCCTATTTGTTTTTGGAGTTTAGAAATCTAATAAGTTCAGTGGACTCTGTGGGTCTTTCTCCCAATTATTCCTTGATGATTTTAATTGTTCCTCTGGATTTCTATACTAACTCATGTTGTTCAAAAATGATCTGTATAGATGGCCATATTTCTGACATTGACTTGTTGATATATATCCATATGTTTTCCTTAGCTTGGGCTAAGGTATTTTCCATGGCAGTATATTTCCCTAATTTTTGTAACTATTGACTAAGCCTTTGAGACTTGTGCATCTCTTCCTGGTGACTATCCTGGAACATTGACTTCAACTCTTGCAATTTATTTACCTCATTCTGTAGTTTTCTAATCTATTCCCCTTGGATGGACATGTATTCCATGGATTTTACAAGTTTGTCAGATGCATCTGAAACTTGTACTGGGATTTCTGATGGAATTTGTGTTGATGTTGATGCTTATGTTGTTTTGGTTCCTGTTAGAGGGACTGCCTCTAGTGGGATCATGGCCATATGCACATTTTGTTCGTTTTCCTTTACCATTTTGTCCATTTATGCTTCCATTTCTCTTATTTGTGAATTATGTTTTATAATTAGCTTTAGGGTTTCTTCTTTGTGGCCTTCAGTCTCAACCACTTCTTTGTCTTGTGAATCTTTTGTATTTGGAAGCTTCAGCTGTTTTCTCAGAGATTTTATATCAGCATTCTTATTTTTTAACAACTCCTCTGGTGCCTTGACATTTGTTGGGTCATACCCAATATTCAACACCAATTCTTCTAATGATTTGATTTTGTTGTCCTTGGCCAAAGAAGATATCTTCTCCAACTTTAATTGGGACTAAATATTGTTTAGGGATACCTGCAACTTTGAAGCAGTTATTGAGGTATTTATAAAGGTTGAGAATATCATCTCTCTTGTCTGCCTATGCATATCCATATGGTCCACTGGATGTACATCCTTTACATCAAATTCAAAGGAAGTCTTCTTATAGTATGCAGCTTCTTTAGGATAGGGAACTTGTTCTTGTAAGAATTTCATTTGCATTCTTCCTCTTTCTGTGTCAAATGCTAACAACAATTTGTGTTTAGAAGTGGAAGTCTACTTCCAAAACTGAGCATAGGTGTTGATGTTGAGGAGCTCATTTATTTTCTTGATTTGTTTATACTTTTCAAAAATGTTTGACTTTGTCTTCCCATGAACCGATTCAACTATCAGAGTAATGTCTAAGTATCTTTGAGATGTTGGTGATTATGTAGACACTGTAATCTGACTTTCTGAATAGATTGAAGAGTTTAGTCCCTCCAAGACTATGGTCGACTTCATTTCTCCCTCCTTGAGTAAATCTATTGTATGATTGGTTTTGTACCTCTTTATGTAAACTTGGAAATCCTCAATTGGTACCTCTGTGACTGAAGGTGATGCAGCGAAAGACGTGATCCACCACCTCACGCTCTCCTGCTCACATGATCGTTCAATTTCCCTTTGAGCCGAATTAGCTGACTCGATTCCCTGCTGGAATCTCTGATGAAAACCCGATCCACAGGTCCTTAGTTCATCCACACGACTCTCTGCACTTAACCGTGATCTTCCCCGACTCAGTTTCAGGTTTTGGGGTTTCATGTTTCCCAATGTCAGGAGTTCCTGTTCTCTTGAACTCTCGAACTCCGATGAGCCAATGCGCTCCTTTTGATCTTAGCCCCTCCTGGCTAAACTCCTAGTCCATGTGACTAGTTCTCATAAGACCACAGCCTTATCCTTCTTTCGAGGTTTTGGACTTCAAAATCCCGATGTGCTCCAATCTTCCGTTAGCCCTCCAGGCTAGACTCCTGGCCCACATGACCACTATCTCACAAGACCACAACCTTGTCTCCTTTTGGGGTTTCGGACATCACAATGCCGATATGCATAAACATTTTATCCTCGGAATCCATGATATCCCAATATAACGTCAGCTAGCCCCCACACAACGAAGCTTTCCTCCTTATTCGATACGCTAACAGCTGGCCCACAATGGCACTTTTCTCCTTGTCAAGGTTTCGGACTTCGCAATTACGAAATGGCCAAACCTCTTGTCACCAAGATTCTTGATATCCCGATGACCAAAATGCCGATAGACAACTTCCTGTCGGGACTTTCCCCAAAGGCTTCGATTCCTATCGTGTGTCCTCCTCTGATGGACGGTCCTCATCACCTCTCGCGATTTCGAGACTTGAAATGTCCCGACTTTCTAGACCTCGAGAACTTCGATATCCTTATGCGCGATCTCTCGATGTGACTCCCCTATTGGTCTCCTCTTACGATGGTCTCTCTTGCCGCCACATGTCCCTTCATATGGATGGCTCTGATTCTTTCACTGTTTCGAGACTCGAGGTGTCCCTCCTGATCTTTGCTCCTTTCGAATCCTCGAAGGATTCTTCAACTCCTGCCCACTGTAGAGTATTCATGCACACACAGTGCTGTCTCTCCTGAGCTCCTCACATGATCAGACCCCTAAGGGATTTTATCCTTCTTCCTTTTTCCTCAGATGGAGAATGTTTGGATGCCCTCCTGGCTATCCTTTACTCAAGAAACCTCTTGCTGAGTGTTGTAGGGTTTTCAGCAACCCTGTGAAGATCCCTCAGTGGATTCTTCTTCAAATCACAGAACTCAAAGAGTTCTCTTCTTCCTTTGTTTGTCTGCACACTTACTTGATGCCCACCTAGTAGAGTATCCTCTCCTTTCACTCGCTCAATGCCCACTTGGAAGACCTCTCAGAATCCTCAATGATTCTGTTTCTTTTGAACTCACAGCAGAGTCCTTCTTCTTTGCACTCCTTGCACTGGCTCAATGCCCACCTGGTAAAGCTTCACAGAATCCTCAGTGATTCTATCTGCAAATGTGTCTCTTCTACACAGCCTTGCCTCCAAGGTATTCAACAACCTTGAGGTCTTTCTTCTGAGTTGTTGACTCCAGTTCTTGTGCCACAACACGTCTTTGTTTGAACCCACAGAATTCAGAAATGCATCCTCTGTGCACAGCTATCAGAACCCGCAGTGTTCTGTCACACCCTCCTGGTGTGAAGCCTCAAAGACCTTCACCTAAAATTAGACACCCTCCTACAAATGAAAACCTACAGTATACATCTACAGCATATAATAACACTCACAGACATTCATTCAACACAGAATACATGCAGGAAAAAATGCTTCTTTGTATTAAATATGGAAAATGCGTGTTTATACAAGGTGTTCCTGAGCACGACCTGTAAAAAGGTCTCGGCTCTTCTCTTTTTCTTCTCTACTCGTATATTCTCTACTCTTATATCTCTCCCTCGACTAACTACCAAAGAGATACCCCTACTCTCTTTTACCTGAGGGGCCTCTTAGAGCTCTTCCCTCCAACCTACCTACCCTATTCAATTACATTGAATGGGTTGTCTAGTCCACTATCGGATCTAGATCTCATCCTTACAAAACATTAAAGGCCTATCTACCTAATTCCTACACAAATTCATGGCTTTATGGCTCAACAACCTAAGAAATTCAATTACATTCAATTCAGATTTTAAAGGAGGTTGTGCCTCTCTTCATCTTTGAATGCGTGTGCTTGACATGGCTAGCTGGCTAGCTGGCTGACATGGAGAGATGCTCCTGCATCATACTCCTCAGCTAAAAAATTCATGAGCTCTTGCTCATGAGCTTCCCATCTCTGATTTTGAAATACCCCCTGGATCCCAAACCATCCTCTAGAGATGTCCATGCGCTCCATCCTACTGTTGTTGTTGCTGCTTCTACGTTGTTGTTGTTGCTTCTTCCTTACTTCTGCTTAGCCTCTCCTCACTGGTAGTCCTTGCTGACCTTATCATCAGTTCTCAGATCTCCTCGACCACTTCATCCAGCTACTCTAGTGGCTGGTCCTCTTTTTGCAGTCTCCCTAGTTGCAAACTTTTTTGGCTCATGGGTAGATCATTGTGATCTCCGACGCCTTCTTCTCATCTTCACCTATGGCCTCAATTTGCCACTCTACTGAAGACTTCGGCTCTATAGTCTCTTCATGACTGACCTTCTGTCCAGTCACCTTCTCTGACAGCTCAACTTCTGTCAGTTCTCTTGCTGACTCTGGATTGTTCAGCCAATCCTCCAACATCTCTAGCTCCATCTCCCATGGAGTGATAAATCTATCTGCCTGCTCTTTGGATTCCTTTGCTACTAGCTTCAGTGATGCAACTTCTTTCTTTTCAACTCCCTAGCTGAAATCATTGATCCATTCCTCAGAACGCTCGTTCTCCTCTTTGTCTGCTTTTGCTTGTGCTTGGGCAGTCTCAAACACCTGCTCCAATTCCTCCTTGACAGTCTCAGCTGACTTTTCTTCTGCTGTTGCTGCACCTTATGCAAAATAGACTTCTTACTCCCCCCTGGGTAAATGGTAGGAATATCTGAATTCCCCTAATCATTAGAAGGTCTCTTAGATCCTCCTCTTCTGTCATTTGCACATGCTGATCCAAACTCACCTCTGAGCTCATCTTCTCTGTCAGCTCCTCAGGATGATTCCAACTCATCTGCTCACCCCTGCCCACCTGGAAATATGGGATGCTTCCGCTGCCCTCCTGCCAGGTTATGAGATCCCGCAGTGACCTCATATCATTGCCCAACTGGCAATGTGAAATTCCTCGGTTGTCCTCATGACAGTCTCTGAGATCCCACAGTGATCTCAACTCGTTTCCCACCTGGCAAACTGGAATTTCTTCTCTGCCCTCCTGGAAGTTCTTGAGATCCTCAACTGATCCCATTTCACTGAGATTTCTCCCAGTTTCTAGTTCACATACCTAAACCATTTCTTCTTCTGGTCCATTGAGGTTTTCAGCATACCTCAACCATCTTTTTAATAGCCGGTGCTACCCTATGACCATCAACTCCTTGACTGGCCATTTTGTTTTTGGCTTCCTCATGGGCCATTCACACATCCATCTCGACCTCTTATCCTGCCGCATTCGCAGTTCAAGATTCTCTATATCTTCCCTTAATTCATAGAGCTCTTTATCCATTTCTGCAAGCTTTTCTGCTTTGCTCTTCCTCCCAACATGCCTATGGTCTTCAGTAACCATGGTGTTGTCTTTGTTTGCTTTCCTAGAAAACCTGTTGTTGTCACTCTGCACCAAGAGTGTTACTAGCTTCATCCTACAATCCTCCTGACTGCTTATGGACTATTGCCTACCTGCAAACAAATCCTTACAAGGTCTCCAATGCTCTGTCTTCTTCCTTTTCCTCCCCACTTCACCTGAAATATACAAGTGAAGTCCCTACTCTGATACCACTTGATGTGTATCAGAGTGCTCTTTTATCTCCTTCTGCCTCCTCCTGCCTAAAATATATAAGCAATAATCAAGGCTCTGATACCACTTGATGCAGTGAAAGATGCGATCCACCACCTTACGCTCTCCTACTCACAGGATCGTTCGATTTCCCTTTGAGCCGAATTAGCTCACTCGATTCCCTGCTGGAATCTCTAATGAAAACCTGATCCACAGGTCCTTATTTCATCCACATGACTCTCTACACTTAACCGTGATCTTCCCCGACTCAGTTTCAGGTTTCGGGGTTTCATGTTTCTCGATGTCAGGAGTTCTTGTTCTCTTAAACTCTCGAACTCCGATGAGCCAATGTGCTACTTTTGGTCTTAGCCCCTCCTAGCTAAACTCCTAGTCCATGTGACTAGTTCTCATAAGACCACAGACTTATCCTTCTTTCGGGGTTTTGGACTTCAAAATCCTGATGTGCTCCAATCTTCCGTTAGCCCTCCAGGCTAGACTCTCGGCCCACATGACCATTATCTCACAAGACCGCAGCCTTGTCTCCTTTTGGGGTTTCGGACATCGCATTGCCAATATGCATAAACATTTTATCCTCGGAATCCCTGATATCCCGATATGACGTCAGCTGGCCCCCACACAATGGAGCTTTCCTCCTGATTCGATACACTGACAACTGGCCCACAATGGAACTTTTCTCCTTGTCGGGGTTTCAGACTTCGCGATTCTGAAATTCCCAAACCTCTTGTCACCAAGATTCCCAATATCCTGATGACCGAAATGCCGATAGATGACTTCCTGTCAGGACTTTCCCCAATGGCTCTGATTTCTGCCGCGCATCCTCCTCTGATGGACGATCCTGATCACCTCTCGCGATTTCGAGACTTGAAATGTCCCAACTTTCTCAACCTCGAGAACTCTGATATCTCGATGCGCGATCTCCCGATCTGACTCCCCTAGCAGGCTCCTCTTCCGATGGCCTCTCTCACCACCACGCGTCCCTTTAGATGGACGGCTCTAATTCTTTCGCTGTTTCAGGACTCGAGGTGTCCCTCCTAAGCTTTGCTCCTTTCGAATCCTTGAAGGATTCTTCAACTCTTGCCCACTGCGGAGTATCCACGCACACACAGTGTTGTCTCTCCTGAGCTCCTCACATGCTCAGACCCCTAAGGGATTTTATCCTTCTTCCTTTCTCCTCAGATGGAGAATGTTTGGATGCCCTCCTAACTATCCTTTACTAAAGAAACCTCTTGCTGAGTGTTGCAGGGTGTTCAACAACCCTGTGAATATCCCTCAGTGGATTCTTCTTCAAATCACAAAACTCAAAGAGTTCTCTTGTTCCTGTGTCTGTCTGCACACTTACTCAATGCCCACCTGGAAAACTATCCTCTCCTTTCACTCGCTCAATGCCCACCTGGTAGAGCTCTCAAAATCCTCAGTGATTATGTTTCTTCTGAACTCACAGCAGAGTCCTTCTTCTATGCACTCCTTGCACTAGCTCAATGCCCACCTGGCAGAGCTTCACAGAATCCTCGGTGATTCTGTCTGCAACTGTGTCTCTTCTACACAGCCTTGCCTCCAAGGTATTCAACAACCTTGAGGTCTTTCTTTTGATTTGTTGACTCTAGTTCTTGTGCTGCAACACATCTTTGTCTGAACCCGCAGAATTCAGAAATGCATCCTCTGTGCACGACTATCAAAACCTGCAGTGTTTTGTCACACCCTCCTGGTGTGAAGCCTCAAAGACCTTCACCTGAAATCAAACATGCTCCTGCAAATGAAAACCTACAGTATACATCTACAACATATAAGAACACTCACAGACATTCATTCAACACATAATACATGTAGGAAAAACTACTTCTTTGTATTAAATATGGAAAATGTTTGTTTATACAAGGTGTTCCTAAGCATGGCCTGTAACAAGGTCTTGGCTCTTCTCTTCTTCTTCTCTACTCACAGATTCTCTACTCTTCTATCTCTCCCTCGACTAACTACCAAAGAGATACCCCTACTCTCTTTTACCTGAGGGGGCTCTTAGAGCTCTTCCCTCCAACCTACCTACCCTATTCAATTACATTGAATGGGTTGTCTAGTCCGCTATCGGATCTAGATCTCAGCCTTACAAAACATTAAATGCCTATCTACCTAATGCCTGCACAAAGGCACGGCTTTACAGCTCAACAACCTAAGCAATTCAATTACATTCAATTCAGATTTTAAAGGAGGTTGTGCCTCTCTTCAGCTTTGAATGTGTGCGCTTGACACGGCTAGCTGGTTGGCTGGTTGACATGGAGAGATGCTCCTCCATCAGAAGGAGATACCTCCTTCCTTGATCTCTTCTCTACTTTCTTTTGGGGTGTGTTGGTATGTGAAGCAATTATAGGGGCAAGTTGCTCCTCTGGTTCTTGTAATGTGTTCTCCTGCCACTCAGTTTGGTTCATGTATTTATCCACCTCTGGCTTCTGTGTGTGAACATAAGGAGTGCTAATTTGTTTGACTCTAAGTTTAGAGATGACACCAAATGGGTCATATGTCCAAGTGGAACTCAGATTAAACCTCATTTGTTTCAAGAGGTTATCTACTTCTTCTCCTATTGATCTTCTATTGTAGATGAAAGGGTCAATTTGAGTCTTGATCCTGAGATGGGACTTCTTCTTTGGTGGAAAAAAGTGAATGTCATCTGAATTCACCATTTTCCTGATGTATTCTAGTGCAAAACTCCTCACAGGGAGGTATTTGGGCAATCTGTAACGAGGGAACTCACACCCATATACTCTTATCTATGTGCAAGGCTCTATGAATTTATCATTGATTCTTGGCTCTGTGTTGTTGTTCAATATGAAAACAACTGGGTGAATGAACTGGTCTATGAAGTCTTGAAGTTGTAATCTATTGAATTTTTCCTCACCAAAGTCGTCCATGAGGTCACTGACTGTGGGCTTCCTTCCTGGTTTAATTTATTAAGTGCACAGAGAAACATGTCTGACTAAAAAAATAAAAACATATAGACCAGAACTAAGGAATATATGAACATCCCTTCAGTTGGAAAACTGAATAGTTGATCATGAATGTTATCGGCCAGAAATTGAATGAAATTGAATTTAAATGAAACTCTTTCCTCTGTGGAAAATATGGATAGAAAACCTAGAATAAGCTCATCCACCCATTCATATGAGTAATAACCTAACAGGTAAGAAAGTATAGAAATGATCTAGTTGGATTTGACAGTGAAGATGGAAGATGAGTAGGGTGGATTTTTCTTCGGTAGTTGGGCATCTTCTGGGAGAAAAATCTCAAAATTATAGGCTCTTTGGGGGAAAGTGAGTTTCTAGTATAAATCATTTAGGGATTCAATGGACAATGGGATCGTTGAGTTATTTCTTGGGATTTGCAGCATCTGTTCAATGGATTCAGAGGTGACTATGAACAGAGATTCTCCAGACGAGGAGACAATGGCCCTTTGGCCAGGAAAATAACGGGTTTGGCATCTGAGAGAAAATTTGGGAAAATGATGGGTTTTAGGGAACATGTGCAAAGGTAAATTGGACTTCTAGAGTCCAATTTCATCACTCTGTTCCAGAAATATGTCTTTTAGACATGAGTTCAATTTGAAGAATTCGATTTTGCACCTCGTCTCTATGATTTTATAATCTTTATTCACCAAAGGGATGTGGTCGAGGTCGACAGGAGGGGGAAGAATTGGGTTCTTGGATGTATCAACAGATTTAGCCTTGGGGGCCATAATTGGAAGAGATTGCAGTAAATTAATGGGGAAATTGTAATTACCTGGGGAAAATACACTTGTTGATGGTGAGAGGTTGTGGCAGTTTTCTTAACAACTTGGTTCAGTGTAATGTCCACAGTGTTTGTATCATAAAATGACATTACCAGAGGTGAAACGAGGTTTTACAATGTGTCATATGTGTTTGTTATGGCACGGGGTTGTTACGGGGAGGTTAACGGTCACAGGGAATGTTTTAATTGGGTAACGAGTATGTAGGACAGGACAAATGGCGGGTAG
>JZKD02S0954127.1:17539-38305 GCA_000966675.3 Picea glauca
TGTATAACTGATCATGATTGATTCATGTTTCCATCATAACAACTTATCATGAATGTTGACATCAATGACAACACATGAATGCCAATATGTCCAACATCTCTATCAGATTTTCCCCTGAGCTTGTCAGCTGCCAATATATTAGATTCTACCTCTAAAGTTTCATCTTTCATATGAGCTAGAGAGGTAGATATTCTTTCTCTCAACAAGAGGAAAAAATCAGGGTCAAAATCACTGACATAGGTGATCTTGGCAGAAGTTTTTGTAGGCTTAATTTCTATGGGGATTTTTTTGTACATTTTATTAAATCTCTTTGAAAAATCTAAAATGGATTCCCCTTCTTTCCTCTTGAGTGACCCAAACTTTGTAATATAATATGGGAAATCTTTCTTATCTCTCCAATGCCTCAGAAAGTCATCATCTAGAGCTTCAATTCCAGCAATAGATCTTAGATTTAAACCCCTAAACCATTTCCTAGCCTCACCATCAAGGATTTGTACAAAAAATCTCAGCTACACATCTTCATTCTCAATATTAAGATTGTCATCATAGCTATAAAAGGTTGCAAGATGTTCCTTTGCAGTTATGTCCTCTTCCCCTGTAAATTTGGGCATGTACTTAAGGTAGTCTCCAACTGGGAGAGCATTCATAGGCTGGGGAAACACAAGAGAGTCATACCTATCAACTACTATGGAATCCATCATATTTCTAGGAAGGCTAGCACTTGCCATTGGATTATAAATCCTAGGAGAACAAGGAGGATATTGGGTCTTGACTAGTACAGATGCAGTCTTGATTATGTGTATCTTGGGAGAAGGAGGAATGTAGGATGGAGAGATTTCATTTTTCACAAGGACAGGTTGAATCTTGGAAGAAGATGGTGTAGATTCAAAGGGTACTGAGGTTTCTACCTCTTTTGTCACAACAATTTTAAGAGAAGGAGAAGATGGAGAACTCAAGGTAGGAAAGTCTTCTAAGCTCTCAAGCCTAAACCAGCTTACAACATCAGGAGAGGCAAGAACTTCAAAACTTTCTTCTTTCAATTTGGGAGAAAACGAATAGTATTCTATAGGGAAATATTCAAGATCCAAATTTCTAGAAATTTCAATAGAGGGTAAAAGTGGAGTACTAGATATAGCTACTGGTGTTTTAAAAGTGGAATCAAGAAAATGACCAGAAGTGCCTAGTACAACAGCTGAAAATCCTTCTTTAGAATATTTTCCCTTCTTGATAATATTCTCTGGTTCAAATTCAAGTGTATCCATAGGTAAATGTGGAGTAGACCTCATTTGTATGCCTTTATGAGAGACAACTGAAATAGTGGAGTTTTCAGGTGCAAACTGAAGTCTTCAATGTACTGATTTTATATGCACCTTCAAAATCAATATTTATTTTTCATTCAATCCCAGTGAAATGTTTTCAATATGTTCCCTAGCAACAACGCCAAGAATGTTATCACTGAGAGTCACCCTCAGACTTCTAGAGGATAATCCCAGTACCCATCAAATAGGTTTTTAATGGTAAATATATGATAAAGCGACAAAATGGATAAAACTCAGCATAGAAATACACAAACACATAAATTTCTAGGCAAGATGTATAAGCAAGTGAGATTTTGGCTAACTTCAGTCAGTGATTTAAAGAGAAGTGTGGGTAGATGGAAATTTTTAATGAGGAGGATGAATAGTCTACTTTTAGCATCATACCTTACTAGTAGACAAGTGAGGAAAAATCTCAAACACAAGAACTTTTTTAATCTAAGCTTTAAAACACTGATAATAATTACAACAACATCACAATCAAACATACATTGTAACACAACTATACTACATCAATTGAATCATTCAATGATGAGAAAATTAGAGTGATAAAGAAGTAATATAATTGGAAAAGAAAGTTGACTTCTATTAGGAAAAATTACTCAAATCTCATACATAAAAACCAAAGTTTGGCTCTATTACATCAAAAAATTACTAAGGGAGTCTACGCTCAACCATTCAAACCCAAAAATGTTCTTCTAATGTTTCATTTATAGTCTAAACAAGGAATGAAAGAATATAATGTGAGATTGATCCCCTAACATAGGATTATTCCACCAAAAAATGAAAATATTACGTCTGTACAAGTGGAAAAAAAAACTGTTATAAAAAGGGGAAATGTTGGAAACCATCCTAACACCATAATATTTTCATAGTGAGGTCTCCCTTGAGTGCATTTCCTTTATTTACATGTGTCCTCCAACTCCAACTGACCTCCAAGCATCTGTGCTATTCTCCACTAGCCATCTGGTAACCATTGATTCTCTCAAAACCCATCAAAACATTAATTGGCATCAAATCCTGTAACGTGGACTGTATCAACTAGTTTGTAGTGGATTTCACTGTGAATTCTGCAATGCCCAACTGTGTATATCACTTCGTAGAAGATTCCACAGCAAAGTTGAAGCTTCTGACTATGTAGATAATTTCACAACTCCAGGTGCTACAAAATGTCATGTAGTTGTCTGATTTGTGCAGTTTGAGCCAAAAATACCCAAAAACCTTTTCCAAAAGTATATAAGCCTGTAGACGTCTCCTAATAGGTTGTATGAATGAAAATTCAGGTACAAGCATGATACTTCCCACCAAAACTTCAAAATGCAAGGATAAACACCTTCAAAATTGAGATTCTTTCAGCCACTTCACTTCACCTCCTAAGTCTGGTACTTCTCTTAGTTACAGCTTGAGCTAACACATTCAAATTTATTTGAGCTAATTCATCCTTGAAAGGTTGCAACTCCAGATTAAGATTTTTGATCTGATATTGTAAATATTGTTTTTGTTTGTATAAATTCATAAGATGCCTATGGAGGGGTAGAAATCTCCTTGTTGTAAACCTGACCAGATCAATGGTTTCCAAATACATATGCATTAGATCCTTCAAATTTTTCCTCTCATCCAAAAAATTTTCCTTCAAGTGAGAAACCTCTTTTCTAGCATCTCTAAGATGTCTGATCAATGTTTTGAAGGTAGGGTTCAATATATTTTTCAATAGTCGCAATTTTACCCTTTTCCTTCCTCTTGACAAGAGCTTTTGTTATGACCTATTTTTTTAGCAGTTTCCTTCTTGATTGATGACCTGGTGAAGGGCTTCCTAGATTTAGTCTCAACTGCGGTAGTTGGTGAGGGGAAGAGTAACCTTCTCCCTTTTTTTCCATTAGTTTTAGCTGGGGGAATTTATGCTAATTCTTGAGCTGGTTGGGGTGAAAATTCCATTTGTGGAGAGTGGTGACCTACCCCTTATTCTTATTCTTGTTTCTTAGGATCCTCATCATATTTAGCAATGTTGTTTCCCTTCCTCTTTTTACTTGTTTATGTGTGGAAAACACTATCAGCTTGAAGATGGATCTGCACCTTAGATTGAGGAGTAGGAGCTACATTTAATTACAGATGTACAGAGTCAATGAACTATTCCCAAGATATGTTTCTCTTCTTCAACTCCTCCATCAAAACCATCCTAATCAACCCTAATTGAAAAAAACTTGTGTCCACAGCCTTGTATTTGGCTTGGCCTCGTTAGCCATTTTCCAATACTCCTAAACAAATAGAAAGGGAGGTTCATGAGGTCTTTGCCTGTGAAGTGCAACAAAATTCTAATGTGGTATTGGTAAATCATATTGAATCTACCCTCACAGGTGAAATATCTCTAGATCACCCTTAGCATCTTGTCAAATACCTCAACCAAGTGGCTCCTAGGTTCTCCCTTTGATAGGTTATCTCCCTGACATTCTGGTTTAAGGAACTCTTTAGAGAAGGTTGCATTAAGATTCATGGATTTAAACCATGTTTCACCAGTGTTGGGTATATCAGTGGCTTCTAAAATGGTGGTTTCAAATACCTCAAGTTCAAAAGTTCCCACCTTAGTTTTGGTTCCATCAAAATTCAAGGAAAACTCTCTAGCTACCTCAAGGTGCCCCCTCTGCATTTTCTAATAGAAATTGAAACATCCAACTCACTGGAAGACCTTTCTGATCAAATTTTCAACATCAAATAACTGCATATCATAGGGATCGGTCCTGACTACACCCCCACCCTTGTGATATTTCTTCTATTGTGGTGTATCCATTTTCTATTATAGGAGGAAAAATAATACAATAATCTGAGAGATGTGAGAGGCCAAACAAAGAACATAGGTCTTAGGGTTTGGAATGATGGTCTTTTTCAAAGATGGTTTCTTTTAAGGCTTCAGAGTTTTCCTATGTATTCGACTTCTGATATTACGAAAGGGAAACTGATGGTTAAGAAATGGAAGAAAACCCTTCAGGAAAAATGGATATGCAAGGAGGAGGAAACTGCCAAAGTTTTAAGCTAACACTTCACCATCATTTGCAAGGCTATCACAACTTTGATCAGCAAGGATCTTTAAATTTCCAATGTAGAAAGACTTTAGACTTGAAATAACAATTGAAAAATTAAAGGAAATTAGCTGATAAAGGTTATTTTCTCAAGGGATAGTGATGTTGAGTTTGATGTACAGGTTCACAACGCCAAAACAGGGGAAACACAAGCACAACCTTAATCTGTTATTCAACAAAGCTTAAAAAAACTCTAGTACCTGGACATTGTGGCTTAACAGTAGATATGATTCAGATTGCATGGAACCAATTGCAACAAATCTAACCTCCAATTTCCCTCTGCTAGCCAGTCTGAAGCACATTCTGCAGCGCTTGTCTAAACTTAGGAGTTTTTGTAGCACCGAACTAGGAGAAAATTTGAAATCTTTCAAAAAACAGTTAGACAACCTTAAATGACTAAATCCCAAATTATTTCCTTTAAATAATGAATTTTGAAAGCAATTAGATCGGCTAACACAAGCCTCATAAGTGAAATAATGGTAATGAGGGAAAATGTACTTGAGGTGTGCTATGAAATGTCCCGATGATATGGCAGTGTACTAAAACAAATTTTATTTGACCTTCTAACGAGTGGAGGGACAGAGTGGAGGGGTTTAAGCACATAGTGGAAGTGGTGACATGTTAGAGTAGTGGTGGCATAAAGATGATGGTGATGGTTATCTAATATTGTGATGAGATGAAGATATAAACCAAAGGTAGGGTCCAACATCAACCTTAATTTATTTGTGCTAAGACCTAAGAAGACCATAAGGAGGAGATCAAAAGTAAAACTTAAACAATACTATGGATAAAAATAAAAAATCTAAGGATGAATTGACCCACAACAACTACATGTGACCCTTAACAACTTCATGTGATAACAATATCCCTTCTTTTCAAGTTACTAATTTCTAGTTATCAACCGCCCAGTCCAGTCCCATTAAAGTTCGATATGGTTGACTATCGTCTACGGTCTCAATCACTTCTAAATATGACATGTTGTGCACCCATATATGTTTATAGGTACCCCCATTAGTCACCCTATTGAGACTGTTATCCACCAAGTTGCACTATGCTGGACTTCCAATGAGCCGTCAAAGATTGAGCAATTCCTTGTTCAAAATTCAGAGTTTAGAAGATCAGTCGATCTATGAGACAAAAAAAATCCACATTTTCCATACCCTTTGGGGAATTGTAATAAGAGATGTTGCATGATGAAATTTGTAAAAGGTCTTATCCACCTTAGACTTAGGCATGAGTTTTTAATCTAGAGTGTTTTTTTTACTTGTTAATTATATTTGTTGTCTAAGCAATTTATAATTTCTGAGTTTTTTCACTCAATTTCTCCAAAGCTAGAGTATATACTCATGGTTAGGCCTTAGCATGAATATACGCCTAGTTTATAGTGTATATTATCATGATAAACATCCTTCTAAAGGTTTATTGGAATGTGTTAAGTTCTCCTTATGTTTATTTTTTATTTTTCCAGTTGATTAAAAAAAAATTGTAAAACAAAATTTTTTAATTGTAAATTAAAGTTGTAATAAAAAAGTGGTACTAGAGGACTTTGTATGCCTTGGGGGTGCTCATTTTTGGACATATAGAACCCACGTTTGTGAGTGAAATTAGTTATTTTAATCACTAAAATGTCAATTTTACTCACAAAACCCAAAAAAGATATAAAAAATCACTGAAAAAGCAACAAATGCTATTTTCTGGGAAACATGTTGAGAACATGTTGGAGTGAAATAAAGCCTAAAAAGGCTATGTGGAAATCACATGATACATTATATTCATTAAAATATTGATGAGATGGCATCTTGGTTGAGTTATGACATGTGCTCAAAGAGAGGGTGCACACCTCTTGAGAGGTGGCACATTCTAAAGAGGGACAACCTACCTCTTGAGAGGTGACACCCTATATCCCCCTCATCTCTTCCAAGTGGCACATTATAGGAGTATGGGGAGAGGTGGAAGCCTTCTCCCACACACTTGGCTCCCCTCTCCATCCACTTGGTTCACCCTCCCTCTCCACTTGGCACGCCCTCCTCCCCTTGGCATTTTCTGTTTGTGCTATATGTTGGAGCATCCTCTCATTAGCAAGCTAGTTGGAGCTAGGGATAGGGACTTGCTATTGTACTATTTTGTATAAATTATATCAATGGAATATAGGATTTGGAGGTCTCATATGGTGTAGCATACTAAATGTGTGGATGTGGATTGTCAAAATTATGCTCATGAGGTATATTTTCTCTTGTATTTTTTCATATTGAATTGGTTAATTTTCCCTATGAAGAGGAGTTGCCTCCATGTAGGATAAGATTTAAAAAACTCGTTTGTTTGATTATCTTATTGTTTTTTTGTTTTAGATTTCTTTGAATTGCGTGTCTATTTCAGCTAATGTTCATGCTTTCCAAGTTTTCTTTTGTAGGTAGCACCAAGCTTGCTTAACTATATTTCTTACAAGGGTTTCTACGTTTGTGGGTTTCTTCACTTGGAGAAGAGGTTGAGTGAGAAAGCATATTCATCATCTTCAAGATCTATATAAGAATACATAGCCCCTCTTTGTTCCACCAAAAGAGGACTACATTTTCCCAAGGATTCCAGGGAATCAAACCGCTCTTCTTTCTCCTTCTCACAAAATATAAAAAATCAAACTTTTGTTTGGGTTACTTAATTTGCAGATCTAGATTTGTCCTCCTAAAGTAAAATCATGTACAAATCAAATTTGTAAATTCATGTATGTATTAGATCTATTTTTGTTAGTGAATTTTTACATTGTCTAGCTAGATCTAGTATAGAGAAAGCATTCCTTTTGCAAGTAATTTATCATTAAATCTTAAATCTTGTAGTAGGAATTTTATTTGGGTTTTAAGTCTTATTTGGCAAAGTCTAAAGTGCCTTATCTTGTTGTTTTATAGCAGAAAAAAAGTACCCTAGGGAAAGTAAGATTTTGCTTGTCTCTCTTAGTGCCTTTCGTCCTTTTTAGCATAGATTTTGAATAGAATAAATTTTGAGTTTGTGTTGATTATTATGCTTGTTTAAACTCAATTTGAGCATGTTTCACTTTATTTTTCTTGTTGTTTTGGGCAGGTTGATGAACAGGTAGAAGGATACGTTACCGAATTTCCAAGGATTTGGACCATTCGAAGCACTTGGAGGCTTCCTACCTTGATCATACTCCTTTCCTAATAAATTGTAATCTTTGTGATTCTAAGTGTAAAGGATCACAAGTGTTTCTCCACAAGAGAATTGTAACTTCATAAATGTAAAGTGAGCCCTGAAAGGTTCTACTTTCATTCTCCCCTAGGGTGACCAGTGTCTTTTGTGGTTGATCTCCTTTTTTTTCTCTCTCTCTTTATTGGTTTCATTAATGTTCCAATAAACAACACAAAGCTAAAAATAACTCACATCACTAAATTTTAACTCTAAAAAATCAACCAAAACAAATCTTAGATTAGTTTCATTTCATAGAATACTAATTGCTAGACTAGTTCCTTTTCACAATTATTTGGAATAAAACTTAGTTACTCAACCGCGTATGAAATCCCATTACTTCTTTCGAGTGGTATTCGGTGACACAGAAACAAACCTGAGTAACACATGCTAGTCGTAATTAGGGAAATCTGCCTTATTCTGTTATACATCTAAGGCGTCTACATCTGGGTGGAGTGTTTTAAGTCAGGGAGGATAATCATTAATAAGATCCATTCTCTCCTCTTTTGTACCTATGACACATCCAGTCGACATTTATATAAGATTTTTGAATAGCGAGTAAGGTAGGCCAAATACACTTTGTACACAAAGAGTGGGGACCCCAACTTTAATCCCCACTTCACGATTTCAAGACTTACTTAATATTCCCAAATCTCCTAATAAAATACTCAAGATAAAATAAACACGTAATTATTCAAAACATCACATTTACTTTTATGGCACTGGTCTTTACTTTTATCTATCTTGTCATATCTATCTTTACTTCAAAAATCTCATATGGTTCAAGTCATCTCATTTTTGAAGTATATAATGAATGTATGAATGATTCTTTCATGTGGTGTACAGGGTGTATCCCTTTTACATAATTGAATCATATATGTTGTTGATGAAAATATTTGTATTTCCATAGTAAACGCCTAGATTAAAATTTACTTTAAGTCTTCATAGAATAAAATCCTTAGATTTAGTTTCTTAGGGACTACCCCCCTTGGCTTCGCTAGGAGTTGGCCTAGATGGAGGATTTGAGGATTAGGTGACAACACCTTAACTCTAACTTTCCCCCAAGGACACACCAAGTGGATTGAATATTTCTTCCACATTACCCAGGTGTGTATAAAGGTGACAACACTTTTGGTGTCATTGCCGAGGATAAATCTTTCTATTCCCGGGGTACGACTTTTTGTTTTCGTTTTTCGTTTTTTGCTTTGTTTGATGCTTCTTGTTTGTTTATAATAAACTTGATCATCTAGCAGCTCCACTTAAAAATAATTTGACAAAGTATTATGAAAGGAGAAACTCATGGTTTTCTTAGCTTCATCCTTGAACCGAAAAAGGTTTTTGGAGGAGGCTAGCCAAGCTTTCCTCTCAACATGATCCTTATTAATTTTTGGGTCCCAGTCCATTTCTGTTAGACTTTTTTATGATTTTTAATAAATATGGTTTAGAAATGGATGATATTTATAAACCTATTGATTTTTCTACAATAAGTGGTTATCCATATTTGATTCCATAAAAAGTAATTAAAATTTTTCCTTGTTTTCAAAGTAATAATGTTGTTGATGCTAGACGTCATGTTAAGAAAGTTTCCCTTTGATTTAATAAATGGTGTTGCAATTCCTTACATGAAGATATAAAAATGAAGTTGTTTATATTATCCTTTGATGATGATTATATGGATTGGTTCATGGAGCTCAAGGATAACCAAGTTAAAACTTGTAACAAATTTATTGATGCTTTTATGGAAAAGTGGAAGGAGAAGGAATCTTTGAATATAAAAATAGCCAATTATGATGTTAAGAATGATACTTCACGAGATTCCAATCAAAAGTTTAAAGAATTAATTCAAGCCATAGAATTTATCTATTCAAAATAGTTAAAGGCCATGGAAGCTCACCTTGCATAGGCAGAAACTTGTATTAAGTATTCAAACCCTATAGAGCCAGAGCTTCATAATGAACAAAAAAGGGAATTTCACCTGGAAATTCCAGAAGAGCCTATAGATGAGTCATTAACTGGTCAAGAGGAAATTGAGTTTGAAATTATTGAATATCTAGATAACTCAAATCCCCACCCTCCTCCCTAGGAATCCATCTCCTCAAAGAAGATCTTTGACTATTGTGATGATCTTGAAACAATCAGTGAAGCAGATTTCTTGATAGTTCCAATTCCAATCTCTCAACCATCAGATAAATTAATGACAGATAATGGGAAATTGGAAGATAGCTTCAATTTATCAACTTCGTATCATTATGAGCATTGGTTTTCCTTCCACCATGACAGTCCAATGCAGAGCTTCATAAAAAATTTACAAGGCTTACCAAACTTCAAAGTTTGGTTGAATAAAGAAAAACACATGTTTCTTGGGTGGTTTATTCCCAGGAAAAACTCCAAGTTGATAAATCTTGGAAAAGGATCTTCAACAAGTCATCACGTACAGGGATTATTCATACATCTGAGGTCTTGTTTCATCCATGACATGGTTGGTTCATGTATTTTCTACTTCAACTAGTTAGACAACGGAAAGGCTAAAGCTACCAGTGAGAAGAAAAAATTTCAAATTGCTTCTCAATGATGACATATGATGCCCATGGGGGCATCTCTTGTAACATATTTCCTAACCCTTCCTCTTTATATTTTATTTTTGCAGCATTTTTTTCATTTTCTTCTATTATTAGTGTAACTTGTATCTTAAATTATTGGTTTTCATATACATGTGCTTCTTATGTTGTTTTTGGCGAGACATTTGTGATGCAGGTCACAAATTTTGGATTCTCACATGCTCTCCTTGTTATAAAAAATATCAAGCAAACGTCCCCATATGGAGCCAATTTTATCCACCAAGTTGCACTAGGATGGACTTCTAGTGAGCCGCCAAAGATTGAACAATTCCTTGTTCAAAATTCAGAGTTCATAAGTTCAACTGGTCTATGAGACCAAATTTTTCCACATTTTTCATACCCTTCGAGGAATTTTAATAAGATATGTTGCATGATGAACGTTGTAAAAGGTATTAGCCACCTTATAATTAGGCATGAGTTGTTACTCTGGAGTGTTTTTTTACTTGTTAATTATATTTGTTGTCTAAGCAATTTATAATTTCTGAGTTTTATCACTCAATTAATCCAAAGCTGGAGTATATACTCATGGTTAGGACTTAGCATGGATCTAATCCAAGTGTAGAATGTATATTACCATGATAAACATCCTTGTATTTTTTTATGGAAATTTTCTAAGTCCACCTTAAGTTGTTTTTAATTTTTCAGTTAATTAAAACATTTCTGTAAAACAAAATTTTTTAATTGTAAATTAAAGTTGTAATAAACAAGTGGTACTAGGGGACTTGGTATGCCTTGGGGGTGCTCATGTTTGGACATATAGCACCCACTTTACCTAAGTACCCACTTTTGTGAGTGAAATTAGTTATTTTAATCACTTAAATGTCAATTTTACTCACAAAACCCAAAAAAGACATAAAAAATCAGAAAAAATCAGCAAATGCTATTTTATGGGAAACATGTTGGGAAGATGTTGGAGTGAAACAAATCCTAAAAAGACTACGTGAAACCACACGAGACATTATATTGATTAAAGGATTGATGAGATGGAATCTTGGTTGAGTTATGACATGTGCTCAAAGAGAGGGTGTGCACCTCTTGAGAGGTGGCACATTCTAAAGAGGGGCAGCCTACCTCTTGAGAGGTGGCACCCTCTATCCCCCTCATCTCTTACAAGTGGCACATTATAGGAGTATCGGGAGAGGTGGAAGCCTTATCCAACACACTTGGTTCCCCTCTCCATCCACTTAGTGCACCCTCCCTTTCCACTTGGTGTGCCCTCCTCCCTTTGACATTTTCCGTTTGTTCTATATATTGGAGCATCCTCTCATTAGCAAGCTAGTTGGAGCTAGGGATAGGGAATTTCTATTGTAATATTTTGTATCAATTATATCATTGGAATAAAGGATTTGGAGGTCTCATATGGTGTATCATACTAAATGTGTGGGTGTGGATTGTCAAAATTATGCTCATGAGGTATATTTGCTCTTGTATTTTTGCATATTGAGTTGGTTAATTTGGCCTATGAAGAGGATTTGTCTCCATGTAGGATAAGTTTTAAAAAATGTGGTTGTTTGATTATCTTATTGTTTGCCTGTTTCATATTTCTTTGAATTGCATGTCTATTTCGGCTAATGTTCATGCTTTCCAAGTTTTCTTTTTTAGGTAGCACCAATCTTGTTTAACTATATTTCTTGCAAGTGTTTCTAAGTTTGCAGGTTGCTTCACTTGGAGAATAGGTTGAGAAAGCAAGAATCTTCCTCATCTTCGAGATTTATATAAGAAGACATAGTCTCTCTTTGTTCCACCAAAAGAGGACTCCATTTGCCCAAGGATTCTAGGGTATCAAACCACTCTTCTTTCTCCTTCTCACAAAATATAAAAAATCAAACTTTCGTTTGGGTTACTTAATTTGCAAACCTAGATTTGTCCTCCTAAAGGAAAATCATGTAAAAATCAGATTTGTAAATTCATGTATGTATTAGATCTCTTTTTGTTAGTGAATTTTTTCATTATCTAAGCTAGATCTAGTACAAAGAAAGCATTCCTTTTGCAAGTAATTTATCATTAAATCTTAAAGCTTGTAGTAGGAATTTTCTTTGAGTTGTAACTCTTATTTTGAAAAGTCTAAAGTTCCTTAGCTTTCTGTTTTATAACAGCAAATAAGTACCCTGGGGGAAGTAAGCTTTTGCTTGTCTCTCTTAGTGCATTTCCTCCTTTTTAGCATAGCTTTTGATTAGAATAAATTTTGGGTTTATAGTGTTGATTATTATGCTTGTTTAAACTCAATTTGAGCACATTTCATTTGAGTTTGCTTGTTTTTTTGTGCAGGTTTATGAACATGTAGAAGGATACACTACCCAATTTCCAAGGATTTGGACCATTCAGAGCACATGGAGGCTTCCTACCTTGAACATACTCCTTTCCTAATAAATTGTAAAATTTGTGATTCTAAGTGTAAATGATAAGAAGCCTTTCTCCGCAAGAGAATTGTAACTTCATAAATGTAAAGCGAGACCTGTAAAGTTTATCTTTCATTCCCCCCTAGGGGGACCGGTGTCTTTTGTGGTTGGTCTATTTTTTTATTTCTCTCTTTTTCTTTCTTTCATTAATGTTCCAATAAACAACACAAAGCTAAAAATAACTCACATCACTAAATTTCAACTCTAAAAAATCAACCACAACAAATCTTAGATTAGTTTCATTTCATAGAATACTAATTGTTAGACCAGTTACTTTTCACAATTATTTGGAATAAACCTTAGTTACTCAACCACGTATGCAAGCCCGTTGTTACTTTCGAGTGGTATTCGGGGACCCAGAAATGGACCTGAGTAACACATGCTATTTTTAATTAGGGAAATCAGCGGTATTGTGCTATATGTCTAAGGCCTCTGTATCTGGGTGGAGTGTGTTAGGTCAGGAAGGATACTCATTAATGAGATCCGTTCTCTCCTTTGTTGGACCTGTTATCACTCTGTAATTTCCAAAGGTTGTAGAAGAAAATACAGAGGTGACTACCAAACCACTTTGGAAGTTGGGATCTAGCCCTGCCAGCTTTAGAGAGGGATCTCTCTATAGGATTTAGACTTGTTTGATTTTTAAAATGTTAGGCTAGTTATGACAGTTCAAGTTTTTTTTTTTTGTTTGAAATAATTGGCTGAAAGAATGATTAATTTTCCATTGGGCTATGGGGTTTGTACTTAAAGATGAGGATCGGTTTCATATTTTTATAAGGTTTTCTCCATAGGGAAAGGTAGTAAAATTGTTGGATCTATTTGATTCAAATGAAATGTATAAGAGGGAAAAGAGGGGAAATTCCACTAAGTAGAAGGGTAGTTAAGAATTCCTTTACTTAGTTTCATATGAACAACATCTAGATCATTAAATAACTAGAGACAAAGTACAATGAAATATATTATGTTTGTTTAACTTTCTTTTAATGATTAGAATGGAAAACACATGAAATGATTACAGAGAATGGAAAAACATTTAACAAAGAGGGAAATCACTTCACCAACAATATGACACAAGAATCATGTGAATAGGCCTCTTTTATTATTGTTCGATCCTTTGAAAAATTACACAATAGCTCTTGGGTGCAAAAATCAACCCATAATACTTCAAAGAGAGAAGTATTTATAAAACTATTTACATCAGATCATGTCATAAATGATCAAGATATTATGGAGGAATATCTAACTAACTAGATCTCTAAATACAAAATATAGGGATTTGTAGATTTGCTTGGATCTCTTGTGATGATTTGGTGGAAGTGGTTAGTGACTCATCTCTTTGACTTTGGTTGGCTACTCCATGCTGACTAGAACATCAAAACTATATCTACTCAAGTAATGCACATAGATCTCCCCACCTCTTTTTACCTGGTATGGAAATCTTGAGTAATTTCTTGTATATTTCATCCATTTTTGTATACCTGGAAAAGGTAGTCTTAGTGTTGAAGATACGTTTAATATCATGTTGAATACTCAAGTCTAATTGTAGTGTCTACAGGAAATATCTACCAGTAATTCTTCCTTGTATCCCTGCAAACTTTGAACTTTCCTTTGCCACTATGCTCATTTTCTTCTTGTAATCAGGCATAGTGATCAATTTATCATTCAGTACTAACAATCCAGGAATCCCTTTCTTGTGTAGCACCTCAAACTTACTGAAGAATATCTGCACACCTATGTCCATCACTTGAGATTTTTCTTCTAGCTGCAACATCAATCATTTCTTGGTCAAGACCTTCTTGATCTCAAGGATTGTTTATTTTATGTCCTCAATTTCTAGTTCTTATAACTCCTATTTGTTTTTGGAGTTTAGAAATCTAATAAGTTCAGTGGACTCTGTGGGTCTTTCTCCCAATTATTCCTTGATGATTTTAATTGTTCCTCTGGATTTCTATACTAACTCATGTTGTTCAAAAATGATCTGTATAGATGGCCATATTTCTGACATTGACTTGTTGATATATATCCATATGTTTTCCTTAGCTTGGGCTAAGGTATTTTCCATGGCAGTATATTTCCCTAATTTTTGTAACTATTGACTAAGCCTTTGAGACTTGTGCATCTCTTCCTGGTGACTATCCTGGAACATTGACTTCAACTCTTGCAATTTATTTACCTCATTCTGTAGTTTTCTAATCTATTCCCCTTGGATGGACATGTATTCCATGGATTTTACAAGTTTGTCAGATGCATCTGAAACTTGTACTGGGATTTCTGATGGAATTTGTGTTGATGTTGATGCTTATGTTGTTTTGGTTCCTGTTAGAGGGACTGCCTCTAGTGGGATCATGGCCATATGCACATTTTGTTCGTTTTCCTTTACCATTTTGTCCATTTATGCTTCCATTTCTCTTATTTGTGAATTATGTTTTATAATTAGCTTTAGGGTTTCTTCTTTGTGGCCTTCAGTCTCAACCACTTCTTTGTCTTGTGAATCTTTTGTATTTGGAAGCTTCAGCTGTTTTCTCAGAGATTTTATATCAGCATTCTTATTTTTTAACAACTCCTCTGGTGCCTTGACATTTGTTGGGTCATACCCAATATTCAACACCAATTCTTCTAATGATTTGATTTTGTTGTCCTTGGCCAAAGAAGATATCTTCTCCAACTTTAATTGGGACTAAATATTGTTTAGGGATACCTGCAACTTTGAAGCAGTTATTGAGGTATTTATAAAGGTTGAGAATATCATCTCTCTTGTCTGCCTATGCATATCCATATGGTCCACTGGATGTACATCCTTTACATCAAATTCAAAGGAAGTCTTCTTATAGTATGCAGCTTCTTTAGGATAGGGAACTTGTTCTTGTAAGAATTTCATTTGCATTCTTCCTCTTTCTGTGTCAAATGCTAACAACAATTTGTGTTTAGAAGTGGAAGTCTACTTCCAAAACTGAGCATAGGTGTTGATGTTGAGGAGCTCATTTATTTTCTTGATTTGTTTATACTTTTCAAAAATGTTTGACTTTGTCTTCCCATGAACCGATTCAACTATCAGAGTAATGTCTAAGTATCTTTGAGATGTTGGTGATTATGTAGACACTGTAATCTGACTTTCTGAATAGATTGAAGAGTTTAGTCCCTCCAAGACTATGGTCGACTTCATTTCTCCCTCCTTGAGTAAATCTATTGTATGATTGGTTTTGTACCTCTTTATGTAAACTTGGAAATCCTCAATTGGTACCTCTGTTACTGAAGGTGATGCAGTGAAAGACGTGATCCACCACCACACACTCTCCTACTCACATGATCGTTCAATTTCCCTTTGAACCAAATTAGCTGACTCGATTCCCTGTTGGAATCTCTGATGAAAACCCGATCCACAGGTCCTTATTTCATCCACACGGCTCTCTGCACTTAACCGTGATCTTCCCCGACTCAGTTTCATGTTTCGGGGTTTCATGTTTCCCAATGTCAGGAGTTCCTGTTCTCTTGAACTCTCAAACTCCGATGAGCCAATGCGCTCCTTTCGATTTTAGCCCCTCCTGGCTAAACTCCTAGTCCATGTGACTAGTTCTCATAAGACCACAGCCTTATCCTTCTTTCGAGGTTTTGGACTTCAAAATCCCGATGTGCTCCAATCTTCCATTAGCCCTCCAGGCTAGACTCCTAGCCCATATGACCACTATCTCACAAGACCACAACCTTGTCTCCTTTCAGGGTTTTGGACATCGCAATGCCGATATGCATAAACATTTTATCCTCGGAATCCCTGATATCCCAATATAACGTCAGCTAGCCCCCACACAACGAATCTTTCCTCCTTATCCTATACGCTAACAGCTGGCCCACAATGGCACTTTTCTCCTTGTCAGGGTTTCGGACTTCGCGATTCCGAAATGGCCAAACCTCTTGTCACCAAGATTCTTGATATCCCGATGACCGAAATGCCGATAGACAAATTCCTGTCGGGACTTTCCCCGAAGGCTTCGATTGCTTTCACGCGTCCTCCTCTGATGGATGGTCCTGATCACCTCTCGTGATTTCGAGACTTGAAATGTCCCGACTTTCTCAACCTCGATAACTTTGATATCCTGATGCGCGATCTTCCGATGTGACTCCCCTATTGGTCTCCTCTTCCGATGGTCTCTCTTTCCGCCACATGTCAATTCAGATGGACAACACTGATTCTTTCACTATTTCGGGACTCGAGGTGTCCCTCCTGAGCTTTGCTCCTTTCGAATCCTCGAAGGATTCTTCAATTCCTGCCCACTGCAGAGTATCCATGCACACACAGTGCTGTCTCTCCTGAGATCCTCACATGCTCAGACCCCTAAGGGATTTTATCCTTCTTCCTTTCTCCTCAGATAGAGAATGTTTGGATGCCCTCCTGGCTATCCTTTACTCAAGCAACCTCTTGCTGAGTGTTGTAGGGTGTTCAGCAACCCTGTGAAGATCCCTCTGTGGATTCTTCTTCAAATCACAGAACTCAAAGAGTTCTCTTCTTCCTTTGTTTGTCTGCACACTTACTCGATGCCCACCTAGTAGAGTATCCTCTCCTTTCACTCGCTCAATTCCCACTTGGAAGAGCTCTCAGAATCCTCAATGATTCTGTTTCTTTTGAACTCACAGCAGAGTCCTTCTTCTGTGCACTCCTTGCACTGGCTCAATGCCCACCTGGCAGAGCTTCACAGAATCCTCAGTGATTCTATCTGCAACTGTGTCTCTTCTACACATCCTTCCCTCCAAGGTATTCAGCAACCTTGAGGTCTTTCTCCTGAGTTGTTGAATCCAGTTCTTGTGCCACAACACGTCTTTGTTTGAACCCGTAGAATTCAGAAATGCATCCTCTGTGCACGGCTATCAGAACCCACAGTGTTCTGTCACACCCTCCTGGTGTGAAGCCTCAAATACCTTCACCTAAAATTAAACACCCTCATACAAATGCAAACCTATAGTATACATCTACATAATATAAGAACACTCACAGACATTCATTCAACACATAATACATGTAGGAAAAACTGCTTCTTTGTATTAAATATGGAAAATGCTTGTTTATACAAGGTGTTCCTGAGCACGGCCTGTAAAAATGTCTTGGCTCTTCTCTTCTTCTTCTCTACTCGTAGATTCTCTACTCTTCTATCTCTCCCTCGACTAACTACCAAAGAGATACCCCTACTCTCTTTTACCTGATGGGCCTCTTAGAGCTCTTCCCTCCAACCTACCTACCCTATTCAATTACATTGAATGGGTTGTCTAGTCCACTATCAGATCTAGATCTCATCCTTACAAAACATTAAAGGCCTATCTACCTAATTCCTACACAAAGTCATGGCTTTATGGCTCAACAACCTAAGAAATTCAATTACATTCAATTCAGATTTTAAAGGAGGCTGCGCCTCTCTTCAGCTTTGAATGAGTGTGCTTGACATGGCTAGCTGGCTAGCTGACTGACGTGGAGAGATGCTCCTGCATCATACTCCTCAGCTACAAAATTCATGAGCTCTTTCTCATGAGCTTCCCATCTCTGATGTTGAAATACCCCCTGGATCCCAAACCATCCTCTAGAGATGTCCATGTGCTCCATCCTACTGCTGTTGTTGCTGCTTCTGCATTGTTGTTGTTGCTTCTTCCTTACTTCTGCTTAGCCTCTCCTCACTGGAAGTCCTTGCTGACCTTATCATCAGTTCTCGGATCTCCTCGACCACTTCATCCAGATGCTCTAGTGGCTGGTCCTCTTTTCGCAGTCTCCCCAGCTGCAAATTTTTTTGGCTCATGGGTAGATCACTGTGATCTCCCACACCTTCTTCTTCATCTTCACCTATGGCCTCAAGTTGCCAATCTACTAAAGACTTCAGCTCTACAGTCTCTTCCTGACTGACCTTCTGTCCATTCACCTTCTCTGACATCTCAACTTCTGTCAGTTCTCTTGCTGACTCTGGATTGTTCAGCCAATCCTCCAACATCTCTAGCTCCATCTCCCATGGAGTGATAAATCTATCTGCCTGCTCTTTGGCTTCCTTTGCTGCTAGCTTCAGTGCTGCAGCTTCTTTCTTTTCATCTCCCTAGCTGAAATCATTGATCCATTCCTCAGAACGCTCGTTCTCCTCTTCGTCTGCTTCTTCTTGTGCTTGGGCAGTCTCAAACACCTGCTCCAATTCCTCCTTGACAGTCTCAGCTGACTGTTCTTCTGTTGTTGTTGCACCTTCTGCAACACAGACTTCTTCCTCCCCCTGGGCAAATGGTAGGAATTTCTGAATTCCCCTAATCATTAGAAGGTCTCTCAGATCCTCCTCTTCTGTCATTTGCACATGCTAATCCAAACTCACCTCTGAGCTCATCTTCTTTGTCAGCTCCTCAGGATGATTCCAACTCATCTGCTCACCCCTGCCCACCTAGAAATATGGGATGCTTCCACTGCCCTCCTGGCAGGTTATGAGATCCCGCAGTGACCTCATATCATTGCCCAACTGGCAATGTGAAATTCCTCGGTTGTCCTCATGACAGTCTCTGAGATCCCACAGTGATCTCAACTCGTTGCCCACCTGGCAAACTGGAATTTCTTCTCTGCCCTCCTAGAAGTTTTTGAGATCCTCAACTGATCCCATTTCAGTGAGATTTCTCCCAGTTTCTAGTTTACATACCTAAACCATTTCTTCTTCTAGTCCATTGAGGTTTTCAGCATACCTCAACCATCTTTTTAATAGCCTGCGCTGCCCTATGACCATCAACTCCTTGACTGGCCATTTTGTTTTTGGCTTCCTCATGGGCCATTCACACATCCATCTCGACCTCTTATTCTGCCACATCTGCAGTTCAAGATTCTCTATATATTCCCTTAATTCATAGAGCTCTTTATCCATTTCTACAAGCTTTTTTGCTTTGCTCTTCCTCCCAACATGCCTATGGTCTTCAGTAACCATGGTGTTGTCTTTGTTTGCTTTCCTAGAAAACCTGTTGTTGTCACTCTACACCAAGAGTGTTACCAGCTTCATCCTACATTCCTCCTGACTGCTTATGGACTATTTCCTACCTGAAAACAAATCCTTACAAAGTCTCCAATGCTCTGTCTTCTTCCTTTTCCTCCCCTCTTCACCTAAAATATAAAAGTGAAGTCCCTACTCTGATACCACTTGATGTGTATCAGAGTGTTCTTTTATCTCCTTCTGCCTCCTTCTGTCTAAAATATACAAGCAATAATCAAGGCTCTGATACCACTTGATGCAGTGAAAGACGCGATCCACCACCTCACGCTCTCCTACTCACTGGATCGTTCAATTTCCCTTTGAGCTGAATTAGCTCACTTGATTCCCTGCTGGAATCTCTGATGAAAACCCGATCCACAGGTCCTTATTTCATCCACATGGCTCTCTGCACTTAACCGTTATCTTCCCTAACTCAGTTTCAGGTTTTGGGGTTTCATGTTTCTCGATGTGAGGAGTTCCTGTTCTCTTGAACTCTCAAACTCCGATGAGCCAATGCGCTCCTTTTGGTCTTAGCCCCTCCTAGCTAAAATCCTATTCCATGTGACTAGTTCTCATAAGACCACAGACTTATCCTTCTTTCGGGGTTTTGGACTTCAAAATCCCGATGTGCTCCAATCTTCTATTAGCCCTCCAGGCTAGACTCCCGGCCCACATGACCACTATCTCACAAGACCGCAGCCTTGTCTCCTTTTGGGGTTTCAGACATCGCAATGACGATATGCATAAACATTTTATCCTCGGAATCCCCGATATCCCGATATGACGTCATCTGGCCCCCACACAATGGAGCTTTCCTCCTGATTCGATACGCTGACAACTGGCCCACAATGGCACTTTTCTCCTTGTCGGGGTTTCGGACTTCGCGATTCCAAAATTCCCAAACCTCTTGTCACCAGGATTCCCAATATCCCGATGACCGAAATGTCGATAGACGACTTCCTGTCAGGACTTTCCCCAATGGCTCTGAATGATGTCGTGCGTCCTCCTCTAATGGACGATCCTGATCACCTCTCGTGATTTCAAGACTTGAAATGTCCCAACTTTATCGACCTCGAGAACTCCGATATCCCGATGCACGATCTCCCGATCTGACTCCCCTAGCGGTCTCCTCTTTCGATGGCCTCTCTCACCGCCACGTGTCCCTTTAGATGGACGGCTCTAATTCTTTCGTTGTTTCAGGA
>JZKD02S0954127.1:129832-142330 GCA_000966675.3 Picea glauca
TCCCCTAATGCACTAACCCCCTAATACCTAACTCACTAACCCTAAAGATACTAACCCACTATCACATAACCCTAACCCATTAACCATGGATGGAAATTATCCCACTAACCACTAACTGGATGACAACTAAGACACTAAATCCTAACCCAATAAGCACTAACACAATAAATTATGCCTTACTAACCTATTAAATGATTAATTGAGATTTAACCAATATACCTAACACACCAACCAATTAAATTTATATCCCCTAATGATCCCTAAACCACCAAGAGAGCAATCCATAACCCCTAAAACCCAACCACTAATGGTCACTTGTTCATTAACCCTCAATGAGAACTAATTGACTAACATCTAACCTACTAACTCCTAATGACAATTAATTGACTAACATATAACCTAGTAATCGCTAACCCTGTAAACCAATAACCCCTAATGTTGAACACACAAACCCATTATATAGACTAAAAATACTAACCCACTAACTTGCAACCCCTAACACACTAATTCTTGACAACTACCCCAATAACTCCTACTAGACTCCAAATCACTAATCCATTAACCCATAACCTCTAAAATGCCAACTCCTAACCCAGGTTCAAATCCACAACCCAAGTAGGTCTCATGACTTCATGTTTGGGTTGTATATTATATATTATATATATAATATATATTATATATTATATATATATTACATATTATATATAATATATATATTATATAACATATAATATATATTATATATATTATATATATATATATATATAATATATAATATAAAAAAACGAAAAACAAACATTTCAAAATGAAAAGCACTCTCACGCAACCTGCTGCAAACTGATACCACCACAGTCCACGCACTACACCACCACAGTCTGACCTATATCACTCGCGTGCAGGCTGCAAGATACCACCACCACCACAGTCCAGCCTATATCACTCGCGCGCAGGCTGCAAGCTACCACCACGACAGATTTGGAGCACAGTTTGGATTTGGAGGACGGATTTGGAGGACAAGAGAAGGACGAGGGCACACGATTTGCAGAGGAGGAGGGAACATGATTTGCAAAGGCTAGGGCACATGATTTGCAGAGGAGGAGGGCACACGATTTGCATAGGCTAGGGCACATGATTTGCAGAGGAGGAGGGCACACGATTTGCAGAGGCTATGGCACAGAATTTGCAGAGGAAGAGTGAACCTGATTTGCAGAGGAGGAGGGTACATGGCCGAAGGAAATGGTTTGACCTCTTTCTCCTATCTCTTGAATTCCTGACATTATTCTTATAGATGTAGTAAAGCATAGTTTTGTGCAAATGTTGGACTACAAAAACATCCCCTATCAATGCACCCTTTGCAAATCCCATGGGAAACAAATATTTCATGTCCATATATCTCCCAAACAAAATTCGGTGATTCTTACCAATACATATGGGAGTAGAAACATTGGAAGGATCTCGAAAGGGTAAATGAAACATGGAAGAGCTCAATCTTAGTGGGAAAAAACACCTTCTGAACATGTCTTAGTGGATGAGGAGATCATTGAAGTTAAAAAAAATCCACATGTGAGGTTAGCAGAGGTAGAGGATAAGATCTCATAACCCATAAGTTAAAGGAGGATAGACTAGGCACAGTGTATCCTCAACAAACAAGGAAGTGTTTTTATTCCCCCACAATATCCACTTAGAGAAAATACAACATCCGAGCTAGAGAAAAAGAGTATCAACTGCAATTAAGGGGGTATTGAGTCAATGATTTCAAGTGTTTCAACAACTACAAGAGGTATAAAGTACCATATGACATAGACCAAATAAAAATCATAAAAGGAGGTAATCTTGGGTAAACAAGTAACAATATCAGGAGCCCTTATTAGAACAACCCTCCCCTAGGTTTCAAAATGATCTTGATCTCCTTCAATAATGGTCCTCTACACACACCCAACAAACAATAGGCTTACAACCATTGTTTTTCTTGGCACCCTTTGCTCACCTAAATTTTATGACAGCTTAAATAGATTGGTTAGGCTCTTTTCCTTTCTTCTTGGTGTTGCCCCAATCCATCCCTGGGGTGTCCAAAACCTCTAATATTTCTCTTAAATATTTCTTCTTATGGTTTTCTTCCAAGGTTGTAGTCTTCCATGGACAATGTTTAACATAATGGTTCTCTCCACATAAACAACATGCAATAAAATGACCTTTTACCAGTCTTTGTTGTACTATTGTGATGTGCTCCACTCTGTTGTTAGACTTCTTCCTGGGATACAACCATGCTTCTGATTGGTCCACAAAGGTTTCCAACTTGTGATACAAGGAGTCAATCTTCAAACTAGCTTGTTCCAAGACTATCCAATGGYRTTGTACAACGTCCACGACTTATAGGGGTGGCCTCAACACAACACACCCTTAAAAATATCATATAGAAACACAAAGCCAATATTCTAATATTACAAGAAACTATGTATTTAGAGTAATATTTCCAAACGCACCTAAAGAATCCAAAGAGGTAGGTAAGATACACTCCCCTTTTAATGCCAATTTTATAGAAAATATTCCAAAAGAGGAGGAGCCAGAGGGTTTKGAGCAATATTGTCACATTTCCCTATGTACTTGTGTTTACAAAATCATAGCCAAAACCATTTCATGCATACTCAAGCCCCATCTCTCCTAGCATATTAACATGGAGCAATTTGGGTTCCTAGATGATTGCAACATTCATGACTAGGAAGATACCAAATTTGGGCTAGGAACACAATWAWAGAAKCTTGGAACAACTAGTTTAAAATCTCRTGGAAGTCCACWAGACCTRGTTTCTCTACMTTTACATGTTATGTGGRGCCTTTGGATCTCACAGAATGAAGAAATATTCAAAGGAAAATGACCATCCCTTATCGAGACAATGTTCAAAATAAAATACTTGTTAATGGCTTGCAAACCCATAAGAGTTGGAGATACCATTAGACAAGTTCTACCTCTAAAATTTGATCATATCTTCATGTATATACTTTGTGATGGTTCTTCCAGGGGAAGTGATGCACAAAACATTGCTAGTGAGATCATTCACCATAATGACCACACGATCTCAATAAAAAGAGGTACAGGGTAAAATCTAATAACTATGTAGACATAATCAATGTGATCACAATGATGAAGTTGGACATAAATTTGGAGATACAACAACTTTAGACATTCTTATATTCCAAGGTAGTTTGTGATTGGTTGAATGGCCAGACTCATTGCTCGCATATCATATTTTTAAGATTCATAATCTCATGATCCAGTAACAATGGTTCATCTATTGATGTTTTCAAAAAAAGGAAGATGTGTATATTTAGAAACATTTCCATATCCTATTCTTTGATGATCCATTCACCATAAGCCAACTGTATCCCAACCTTTGAAAAACCATATGCAATATAATTCCTTTCTTTGAATATATGCTGAAAATAAATGGAATTAAAAAACAGAATTATACCTTTGATATCATCGAACAAAGGTTGCAATATGAAATTTCTCATTTCATATTCTCTCTTCAACCTTTTTTGACACAGACCTATCGAACCTCAGACTGAGATCCACTCACAGGATCATTCTCTATCCCCTTGAACTGGATCGGCTCTTTCGATTCCTCATGGGAATCTCAATTTTATCGATCCACAGGTCCTTTTCGCAACTCGCAATCTTGCGAGTTCGCGAGTCGTGACTCCCGACTCTTCCTTCTCAAATCCATGATACCCGAGATCGCGAAATGGTTACAGCTCCTTCTCTATTAGCACCTTCTGTGTGTGACGACCGGCTAGGCTTAAATGCCAATGCCTCTCACAACTCACCACTTCACGAGTTTCACCATCGAGCTCATGTACACTTGTCTCACAAATCCTCGAGACGCGAAAGGTTAGCGGAGTGTTGACTCCTTCAAATATGTGATGTGTGTCCGCCGATCTAATTCTCGGGCCCACTGCGTGGTTCTGCCACGTGTCCCCTTCGTGCCTCGGCTCTTGGCACTTCGCGACTTCTGATGTCGAAAGAAACTCCTTTCAACCTTCGAACCCCCGAATGCGTGAAATGCGATGGGGTTCCTGATCCAACGGTCCTCCCGTGACCTGGGTCCAATGGCTATCCTCGCTCCTCGCAATTTCATGACATCGCGACTCGGAGCACCAAATCTTTGGGATCTCACCTTGTGAACCTCCGAGTTCACGAGATCCCTTGATCTCTACCACATGGCCTCCTCATAACGGACGACTGCGATTTTCTCATGGTTTTGCGACTTCGGGAATTTCGGGAAAAAAGTCTCGACCTCTTATCCTCCGATATGCCAAAATGGCGAAATTTTGACACGTCATCTACGTGGGTCCCACGATGGAACTACTCGCCTTTTTGGAATTTCGGGCTTCATGACTTCGCGAATCCTGATGCTAAGCTCCCGACTCTTCAACCCACGAAACCCTGAATTGGTCAATGAAGTTCTGACCTCCATGTCGGCGAGTATGCCACCTGTCCACTCCCAGATGGACGGTCCTGATTCTCTTCACAAGTTCACCACTCGCGAAGTTGAAAGACTTCCTCTTCTAAACCTCGATGTCTAAATCCCTGATAGAGAGGATCTTGTGACACATTTCCTTCCAATCAGACGGCTCAGATTCCCCCGCTATTTCGAAACTTCACACCTCGTGACCTCGCGAATATTGATGCAAAGGTTTCGACCCTTCAACTCACGAAACCCCGAAATGAGATTTATGTGGGTGATCCAACGACCCTTGTTGGTTTAGATCCTACGGTCCAATTCTCCTGAGATTGCACGTTGAAAAATGCTTACTGTAACTTCCCTGCTCCTCTACACGATCTGACGGTTCTCGGGACTTCGCGAATTCCCCTCGGAGAATTCTGACCGTCAAATTCCTCCTTGACGATTTCTACAAAATGAACAAAGTGTTCTCTTATGGAACTTGTCCTCCTGCAAGACACCTTTGTTGTGCCTCCTTCCGATAATTCAAGGCACTACCTCTTCTAATCTTTTACAACAACCTAGAGTCTTCAAAAAGACTCCTGCACGCACTCCTTGTAGCAATTCATCAAATAATTCTGAGTATTTGAATTCTTCAACTCTGCGCACTCTCTGCGACAACAGTCTTTCAACAGTTTCTATCAGGTTGTAACTCTGAGACTTCGCTCGGCCTGCACACTCCTTGCACGGCTATTGTTCTCAACTTGCACTTCTGCGAGAATGAGAATAAGGTTACCTCTCCTGAGCTTACAGAGACGAACTCTGACTTCTGTCAACGCACACCTTGCGGACAATTTCACTGCACTCCTTCTAGGAAAACTCTTGCTCAGACAGAGAAACAATTGAAACTCATTATTTACTCTCCCTCTCTTTAGATTTCAGACATTCAATATGAAATCATACATTCACGCATCAAAGCAAATGCATAATAGAGGGTAAACAAACATATGTCCATCCGCATGTACAATACAGAAAGCAATTTAACACCCTAAGTCTGAACTAAAGATCTTTGTATTAATCCAGAACTTTTGTACATGGGGTTAACTCTACACAGCCCTCTTCTTCTGCTCTCCTATACTCTCTTGATTGATTATGTTGTTAATAATGTTACAATAATACAAGTGAGGGTGTCTATATCTGTTTCTCTCCTTGCTCTAAACTATCTAATCTGGAATTCAAAGCTACCTACCTACATTTACTAGTATAAATGCCTCTTAGTCCTTCAGATGAGAGCGGGATGCTCAAGGTCCGATTACAATCAAGAAGTACGCCCTTTCTTAATTGTCTCATTTAAGTTTGGTGCATCCAACTTCAAAATATTTCAAACAATTTATCATGTGCCAAAATGCGTTGGCGCTTGCCCCATGCTCACTTGACGTTGGTGATGCTCCTGCATCATACTCCCTCGCTTGAAAATTTTCATGGGCTCATGTCCATGAGCTCTCGCACGGTTTGTCCAAGCTTCTGGATCTTTGCTTCATTTTCTCAGCTGGCATATTCAACTGGATGTCCCTTCCACTTGACTAAGTATTCAAAGTATTCTTTTCTCCTGGTCCTCTTGCTAAATCTTTTGTCCAGTATGCTTTCCATCTGTGGCTTCTCTGCAACTGGCATCTGTTTTTTCCACTGAACCTCTGGTTGTTCATCACTTGTTCCTACTTCCTCATCTTTGTATGGGTACAAATCTGAGACATTGAATATCGAAGAAATTCTGAACCCATTGGGTAATTCAATCTCATAAGCATTTGCCCCAAATTTCTTCAAGACCTTACATGGTCCGATCATCTTCATCTTTAGTTTGTTATATGTCCCCTTCAGGAACCTTTCCTTTCTCAGATGTGCCAGAATCAAATCACCAACCTCAAATTGAAGTTGTATCATGTGTTGATCTTCTCTGCGCTTATACTCTTGGCTCGAGTTCTGCAATCGCTCCTTCACCTGGCTGTGAAGTTCCTTCATTGCTTCCGCCAAATCCTCTGCACTAGCACTCCTAGTTGCATTCTGTTCCGAATCTCTCAATTCTAAAACTCCTCTTGGTTGCATCCCATAAACAATCTGGAATGGACTCTGCCCTGTGCTTCTGTTGATTGAATCATTATAAGAAAATTTCGCTTGTGGAAAAATATTATCCAACTGACTGTGGTGTTCTATCACCAAGCTCCTCAGCAAGTCTCCCAAACTTCTGTTCACAACTTCTATCCATCCGTATAAGGATGATAAGATGAACTGAATGACAATTTTGTTCCCATCTTTTTCCATAAGGTTCTCCAGAAGTGTCCCACGAACTTGGTGTCTTGATCCGAAACTATGCTCCTTGGTAAGCTATGAAGCCGAACGACCTCTTTGAAAAATAGATTCGCAATGTGAGTTGCGTCACTGGTTTTTTGACACGGTATGAAGTGTGCCATCTTAGAAAATCTGTCTACCACTACAAAGATCAAGTCAAAACCTCTTTGTGTTCTAGGCAGCCCCAATATGAATTCCATGCTTACTGCATCCCACAGCCTCTCAGGTATGGGTAACGGTTGATAAAAGCCTGCATTCTGCCTCTTTCCTTTTGAATGCTGACAAATTCTGCATCTGTCCATGAATCCTTTGACATCTGCTCTCATTCCTGGCCAAAAATATGGCTCATTTAGCTTTGAGAACGTCTTGTCATGACCAAAATTCCCGACCAATCCTCCACTATGTTTCTCCTTCAACAAATTCTCTCTCATGGAGCATTTTGGAATACAAAGTTGATTACCCTTAAACAGTAATCCTTCTTGGATCATGTATTATGTCCATTGACTTTTGTCCCTGAGAATTGGATTCTCAGCTGCTTCATACGCCTCCTTAAAATTTGTATCATCTCTGTACATGTCCCTAAGATCATCAAAACCCAGTGTTTTGACTCTGAACTCCTGCAATAGCAAACATTTCCTTCTCAAAGCATCGGTAACTTTGTTAGTAGTTCTAGAAATATGCTTAATTACAAAAGTAAATTTCTGCATGTATTCAACCCATTTAACATGTCTTCGATTCAACTTCTCCTATTGAGTCACAAATTGCAAAGCATGATTTTCACTATATAAGACAAACTCCTTAGGGATTAAGTAATGCCTCCATTTCTTCAATGCCTGAATAATAGCATAGAACTCCTTGTCATACGTGGAGTATTTCACTTTCGCTTCATTCAGCTTCTCTCTGAAGTATGCTATCGGTCTGTCTTCTTGGCTCAAGACTGCCCCTATTGCAAATCCACTTGCATCACATTTTACTTGAAATGTCTTTTTAAAATCAGGCAACACCAAAATTGGTTGTTCCATGATTTTCCTTTTCAACAAATTGAAGCTTTTCTCAGCCTCTTCTATCCAGTGAAAATATTATGTCTCTTATTCACTGTGTCCATCATCGATGCACTAATTCCATTGAAATTCCTGATGAACTTCCAGTAGAAACTAGCCAATCCGTGAAAACCTCTCACCTCAAAGATATTTTTTGGTGATGGCCAATTCTTAATCACCTCCACTTTATCTAGATCCATCCTCAACTTATCTGCAGAAATAACAAAACCCAAATAAATGAGCTATGTCTTCATGAATGAGGATTTCTTCATGTTTATCAACAACTTCTCCTGTTGTAATCTCTTCATCACTGTAGCCAAATGTTTCATATGCTCTACCTCTGTTTTACTGAAAATCAGTATGTCATCAAGATACACAATGACAAATTTTCCGATGAACTCCTTCAGGACTACATTCATCAACCTCATGAAAGTACTTGGCATGTTAGTTAATCCAAACGACATGAAAAGCCATTCATACAACCCTTCGTTAGTCTTGAAGGCTGTCTTCCATTCATCACCTTCTCTCATACGAATCTGGTGATATCCACTTTTCAAATCAATATTCGAAAAAAAATTGGCCCCACTCAAGCAATCCATCAAATCATCCATCCTTGGCAATGGAAATATGTACCTGATGGTTATCTTGTTGATTTCCCTCGATTCAGTACACATCCTCCAGCCTCCATCTTTCTTCGGACTGAGCATTGTCAAAACAGCACACGGACTCAAGCTTTCTCTAACCAACCCTTTGTCCATTAAATCCTGGACCTGTCTTTTGACCTCTTCATTCTCCTACGGTGTCAATCTGTACGTTGCTTTGTTTGGTAAACTAGCTCCAGGTATGAGATCAATATGATGACTCACACTTCTGATCGGTGGCAACGAATGAGGTAGTTCATCCACAACTATGTCAGCAAACTCTTCCAACAGTTTCTGAACCTCTTCCGGTAAATCATCTACCCTTGTACTGGTTAAAAAAATTTTAGGCTTCCTGACCACAATGAATTGTGGTTCCTCCTTCTTCTTGACCTCTGTAAGAATTTCCTTCCCACTCATGAGAAGTACAGTGTTACTTACTTCAGGTTTCACCTCTTTTTCCTTAATCGGCAACAACATGTGAGTTCTCCCATTCTTCTCTAGGGTGTATGTGTTCTTTCTCCCATCATGAATCACATTTATGTCATATTTCCATGGTATACCTAGCAATAGATGACAAACATCCATGGGAATAACATCACAGAGTATTTCATCTTTATACCCTCCTATTTTAAATTCAACTAAACATTGTTTAGTGACATTTACCTGATGTCCCTTTTGTAGCCACGAAACTTTGTATGGGCTTGGATGTTCAATAGTCTCCAGCTCCAGATTTTCTACCATCTCTGTAGAAATGAGATTATTTGTGCTACCACTATCCACAATGACCTTGCATACCCTGTCTTTGGTCTTGCAAGCAGTTCAAAAAGGACTATTCCTTTGCACTGGATTCTCCACCTCCTTCTCTGGCGTTAAGAGAACTTTTTACATCATCAATGATCTTCCTCCTTCAGCATCATCTGCCTCAACATTTCACCTTTATGCTTCAGAAATGTGAGTTTCACCACCTTCTTTCTTTTTGTCTAGACACTCATAAGATTTATGTCCGACCTTTCCACATGTGAAGCATTTCACCACTCCACCTCTTCCTCTTCCTCTACCTCTAGTACAAGGAAAAATGTTTCCATCAGCATACTGACCTCTCTGTTCAATATTCTACCCTCTCTGTGAGCTTCCACCTCTCTCGGTTTGAGTCTAAGGTTTCTTCCACTCTTCCTTGGGTTTCTGATTTCTATCTTGGGCAACTGATTTACCTCTGGGCTGACTTCTGCCTCGACCTCTTTGACCTTGTTTTCGGCTTAGCTTCTCTTTAGCTTTTAGAGCCATCTGATAAGCATCTTCCACCATTCAGATGGTCATCATGCTCATCTCATCCTTAATGTCGTATCTCAAACCATTCATGTATCTGGCAACTTTTTCATCATCACTTTCGTGATGACCTACCCTGATGTTCAGCCTATAGAATTCTTCAGTATATTCCTTCACTGTCATCAGCTTCTGTCTCAAATTTTGCATTCTCTGAAACAGAGAAATATGGTAATCTCTGGGAATAAATTTTGCCTTCATCTTCGCGATCATCCTATCCCAAATCTTGATTTTTTTCTTGCCTTTGCAGCGTCTGTCAGCTTGTAGCTCATCCCACCACAATGTTGCATGTCCTTTCAATCTTGTGACAACATGTTTGACCTTTTTGTCCTCCTCGTCATATTCATAGTCAAAATATGTGTCCAGAGCTCTAATCCAGTTTAGAAGATCTTTGGCATCAAGGTTTCCTTCATATACTGGAATATCTATTTTTGCCTTAGCACCCATCCTTGCAACAGCCCTAATCAGGCGTTCATTTCTTGCATCTTCTACTGTGACTTCTTCTCTTTCATGTCCAGCTTCATCTTCACTTTCAGATTCACTAACATCTCCAACACCGGCTGTGCGCCTCTGTGTTTTCTCCATGACCTCAAGTCTGGCGCATATATCACGCATATCTCTTTCCATGGCTATATTTAGCACATGTCTACCCCTTCCTCTTGGCATTTCCCTTTCCTCTGGTGGATCGGGTGTTTGTCTGTCCCTTCTTCTCGGCGGCATGGCTAAGATTTTATTTCTCGCTTTCCCTGTCTGAAGTATACAAACAGAGTCAAGCTCTGATACCAAAAATGACGTAGACCTATCATCCCTTGGACTGAGATCTTCTCACGGGATCGTTCTCTATCCCCTTGAGCTGGATCGGCTCTTTCGATTCCTCGCAGGAATCTCAATTTTATCAATCCATAGGTCCTTTTCGCAACTCACAATATCGCGAGTTCACAAGTCGTGACTCCCGACTCTTCCTTCTCAAATCCACGATACCTAAGATCGCGAAATGGTTATGGCTCCTTCTCTGTCAGCACCTTCTGTGTGTGACCACCGGCTAGGATTAAATGCCAGTGCCTCTCGCAACTCACCACTTCGCGATTTTCACCGTCGAGCTCACGTACACTTGTCTCGCAAATCCCCGAGATGCGAAAAGTCAACGGAGTGTTGACTCCTTCAAATATGTGACGTGTGTCTGCCGGTCTAATTCCCAAGCCCACTGCGGGGTTCTGCCACCTGCCCCCTCTGTGCCTCAGCTCTCGACACTTCACGACTTCTGATGTCGAAATCAACTCCTTTCAACCTCCGAACCCCCGAATGCGCAAAATGCGATGGGGTTCCTGATCCAACGGTCCTCCCGTGACCTGGGTCCAATGGTTATCCTCACTCCTCACAATTTCATGACTTCACGACTCGGAGCACCAAATCTTTGGGCTCTCACCTTGCGAACCTCCGAGTTCGCGAGATCCCTTGATCTCTGCCACCTGTCCTCCTCCTAATGGACGACTGTGATTTTCTCACGGTTTTGCGACTTCGGGACTTTCGTGACAAAAGTCTCGACCTCTTATCCTCTGATAGGCCAAAATGGTGAAATTTCAAAATGTCATCTACGCTGGTCCCATGATGGAACTACCCGCCTTTTTGGAATTTCAGACTTCATGACTTCGTGAATCCTGATGCTAAGCTCCCGACTCTTCAACCCACAAAACCCCGAATTAGTCAATGAAAATATGGCCTCCGTGTCGGTGAGTATGCCACCTGTCCACTCCCAAATGGATAGTCATGATTCTCTTTGCAAGTTCGCCACTCGCGAAGTTGAAAGACTTCCTCTTCTGAACCCCGATGTCTGAATCCTCGATAGAGAGCATATCGTGACATGTGTCCTTCCAATCGGATGGCTCAGATTCCCTCACTATTTCGGGACTTCGCACCTCGCGACCTCACAAATCTTGATGCAAAGGTTTCGACCCTTCAACTCACAAAACCCCGAAATGAGATTTACGTGGGTGATCCAATGACCCTTGTTGGTTTAGATCCTATGGTCCGATTCTCCTGATATTGCACTTTGAAAAATGCTTACCGTAACTTCCCTGCTCCTCTACACAATCTGACGGTTCTCGGGACTTCACAAATTCCCCTCAGAGAATTCTGACTGTCAAATTCCTCCTTGACGATTTCTGTGAAATGAACAAAGTGTTCTCTTACAGAACTTGTTCTCCTGCAAAACACCTTCACTGTGCCTCCTTTCGACAATTCAAGGAACTACCTCTTCTGAGCTTTTACCACAACCTAGAGTCTTCAAAAAGACTCCTACATGCACTCCTTGCAGCAATTCGTCAAATACTTCTGAGTATTTGAATTCTTTGACTCTGCACACTCTCTGCGACAGCAGTCTTTCAACAGTTTCTCTCAAGTTGTAACTTTGAGACTTCGCTTGGCCTACGCACTCCTTGCACAGCTACTATGCTCAACTTTCACTTTTGTGAGAATGAGAACAAGGTTACCTCTCCTGAGCTTGCAGAGATGAACTCTGACTTCTGTCAACGCACACCTTGCGAACAATTTCACTGCACTCCTTGCAGGAAAACTCTTGCTCAGACAGTGTTAGCTTTCGGAAGTCACTCCTGGATCGCTAGCAGGAGCAGAGCCCGAAGCCCATCAGATTTAATGTCACGGTTTGTTTTAAAGGGTGATCAAATGGAGGGAAACTCAAAACAGCCTC
>JZKD02S0954127.1:196611-224089 GCA_000966675.3 Picea glauca
AAAAATAGGCCACACTGAGTAAACAGACCGAAGCTCTCCAAATGGATTAACATCGTCAATTGTCAATGAAATCCTAACATTATGAGGTTCATCTATAAATTCTGGCCATTTTGCAGCAATTTCCTTAAATTCATAACCATCTACAAGAATTCGAAGAATGCCATCTTCAATTCTCTTTTGCGCATGGTAATCCATAAACTGTGATATGCTTTGGCACCTGAACAGTCGTTGCAAACGTGGAATTATGGGAATATGTCAGAGAACCTTTCAAGGGACCATTTTCGTTACTTGATCGGTTCGATATCTACTGATACCACATACCGAGCATTATGTTTTCGACGCATGTTGTCCATAATATATAATATGATCATCAGGACATGCATCTATACTTTGATACTCYATTCCAATGTCTTTCATAATGGCATGTAAATCTCGATATGTGCGAGGTAAAATATTTGACGAGGGTAACATAAATTCACCTAACAATCTAAAACATAAAAAATAAATAGTTTATGTAAATAATAGTAATTGTAAATATTGGATTTTTATTTTACACATTAATTAACACTAAAAAAAATGGGGAAAATTCAACCTTTATGTATATGTGATGAAACGTATTAAATACCTAAGGATCTGTGTCATACAAGTGTTAGACAAATGATTCGTAACTTTCAAGTTCACGAGCAGCAATGTAGTGGAGAGAAGATTTTCTCTTGACCCTTTATAAAGTTGTTTATTTGTCTTTTGAATAAGAGGTTCATCATAAATACCATCACTACTGCCCCCATGATCCTCATATGGATGACCAAATAAGTCTTGGATCATTTGATTTGTCCCATCATCTTGAAATATGTTATTATTGTCATCTACTTCCATGGGATCATTAACTTGATCTTCATTATCTTCTTCAATTTCTTCATCTTGTACTACAACATCATTTCTGCTACTACTTGGTGCTTTGTGCATAAAGTTAGGGGGAAAATCTAACTTTATAATTACAAACAATCATGAAAAATTAGTGCATGTATAAAACAATATAAAAGTTTGAAAATACAATAAATATTAAAACAGATAATGAATGTATATATAGCTAATTACCATGGGACGATATTCATTTGATCCCCTGTCTATGTGCCCATATTTTCTATAATGTTTTTAAGTTGTTTCTATTAAAACTCTTTCAGGACGTCTAGTACAACAATTTTTGCAAAGGCAATAACATTTACCATCACCTTTTTCACCCTCTTTAATTCTTTTCCCAGCTCTAATGTTTTCTGACATTCTTCCCCACATACATATACTAAAAAATATACTTGTTTTTTTTTCGCCAAGAAGACCATCTTATACCCTTTTTGAAGTGTCGTTATTATAGAAAACTTTTCACAACATCCGTAAAAAGAAACATATTTATAGATTTTATAACGTTGCAATTTCAACGATAGTTGACCAAGTCAAAGTTGATTTGGTCAAATACTAGGTGACCATTGGGATGGGGAAAACCTTTTTTCCATAACATTGCAAGTGCAACGAATATATTACCAATGTCGCAACAGAGACAAAAATCCAATGGCATCGCAATAGCGACATCTTCCTACCTTCATCGCAATAGCGACATGTGTTTGTATTACATTGCAAGAGCGACATTATCCGACAATATGGAGAAAAAAATTAAAGTTTCCTCTATTTTTCGACAGTATGGCCAATTTTGTCCATAACATCGCAAATAGAAGGTCGAAAGTTTTCCAATATGTACTAGTGAAACAACTCTTCCAAAGGGACTAATCCTCTAGGAAAAGTATTATCTTTCAATTGCAAAATGTACAAATCGTCTTGTTTTTTATTTATTTCTTCTAAACATATATTATCTACATTTTATTTGTCATTATCACTATCAACATCTATGTTGGCACATTCAAATTCATTCTTTGACTACAAAACTTTTTCAATTTGTTCATCATTTCCAAAAAATAGCCAATACCTGATGTTGTCTGGGACAACAGGTTTGCACTTCACTTCAACTGTATATTGGTGATTAGAATGAAATGGTATCTTACAAGTAGTTGTTGAGGTAGCCATACCATCATCAATAATGTTTTGGTCTCTGGGAATGGCTAGAAAATCATATTCAATAAAGCACTACAGAAAATCTAGGACAACATTTATGTAGGCTCTCAATCTTGGGTGTTTAGCAGAGTATTCACCTTTGATATGTTTTATTATGAGCTCAGAATCACCCCTAATTGAAATTCTCTTAGCACCAAGATACTTTAATAATTTTAAACCTATCGTTAAGGCTTCATACTCAACTATATTGTTGGTACACTGAGAATTCAACTTGTAGGAATGACTTTCTGTATGATTTGTTTTTTATTAGAAACCCACATACCAACCCCTAATCTTTCCTTACTAACAACACCATCAAAGTCTAAACTCCATAGATATTCCTTTGGTTCATCATATTGTACCATCATTGTTTTATCTTCTTTCAGAACTATTTTGTTTTCCTCCATGTTATAAACATCATCCTCCATGTTTGCAATTTGTCTTTCTATATCTCCATCATTGTACAAAACAAAAGAGTCAAGGTCTGAATGAACAGAATATAAGGGACAATTTTGTGGTTTTATCCTGACTACTGACCATGTATTTCATCAATGTCTCCCTACATAATCTCCTATGTTGACCAAATAATGGGATGGTCACATAGGACATGTCCAGTTGAAGGGTGTTAGCACTAGGAATTACCCTCAGATTTCATAGAAGGTAAGCCCAATACCCATCAAGTTATGTGTAAATGTAAATGAGTTTTAAAGAGGTCAAATGGACAAGACTCAATATAATAATGTTCTAACTCATAAATCTGGGCTAGCATGCACAAGCAATTGAGGTCTTGATTAACTTCAGTCAGTAAGTGGGAGTAAAGGTGAATAGAGGGAAGACTTTGGTGACGAAAATGTAGAGGTCTTCTATGGACATCAGGTCTTCAAGAATCCTAAGGAAGAAAAACTCAAACACAATATCTTCTTGAATTCAAAGTTTAAGAAAATTGAAGAACATCATAATAATACTATAATCAAGCATTCATCATAATATCACTACAACAATTCATGTGAATCATTCAATAATGAATACTTCAGTATCAGAGGAAAATAAGTTGAAGTAAGAAAGATGACTTATATTAATCATGAAGTCTCAAATCAAGTACATAACCAGTTAACCAGTAGCTTCATCAAAATATTACAAAATAAGGGAGCCTAGCTCAACCATTCGAAACTACTAAAGGATTTGAACTATCTATTTATAACAAAAAGGAAAGGCAAAATTTCGAGGTGCAAGTTGACCTTCCTCCCATGAAAATATACAAATATTTATTTCCTCTAACAACTAAGCTAACAATTCATATAAAAAAGGGAAATGTTGGCCAGTGATCCAACCAACTTTGAACTGACTTGATCTTCTTTGATGTGCATCTCCCTACATGCCAAGTGTCCTTCAGGGGCTTGTAAACTATCATCAAGCTGCCAGCTACCATCTCTGCCTTTGTCCACATCATCGGCCACTCCCAAGGATGATAATTTAAACTCCTTGATTCCTAGTGCCCGTTGGTAGTTTCATTTGGTAGTGCTCTGGGTAACGATATTTTGTAGCGCCTCCACAAAATTCTCTGTAATTTCGTAGCACAGCCTCCAAAATAGGCATGCAGAATGGGTAGCATCAGGCCTCTGTGTCTTTTTAAAGAATTCAACCTTTGTTAAAATTTCGGTAGTGCTTACATGTGTAATTCATCCTCTGTTAAAATTTTGGTAGTGCCTTCCTATGTATCTATGTGCAATTCGGTAGTGCTAATGTTGAACTGCTCCTGTTGAATGTGTAGTGCCTGACCTCAAAAAAAAATTGGTAGCACCCTGTTGGATTTGCAGCACCATCATTTCATTGCTTAACAGATTTGGTAGCACCCCGGAGAGTTAGCAGCGCCATCGCTACACCAGTCTTAGAAGATTAGGTAGTGTTATAGGTAGAAGACTGAGAGTATTTGTGATTTAGACAATTCTGTAGCACCATAGAGCTACGGAATGTCTTTGTTATTTTTGTTGAAAATATTTAACTCTTCACAAATCACCAAAAATCTTGAGTTGTATGCATTAGAAGCCTGTAAAGCATTTATAGGTGGAAAAAATTAATATTTCCTCAATCACTTATCCTTGCAAAAAGGGGCCATTCTCAAAAATGGAGCTCACCTTTAACCAATCACTTCATCAACCTGACACTCCTTCTTGTGGAAGGAAGACTTCCCTTTGGCACATCAGCATGCTTCCCTTTAGTAGTAACATGATTCTTCACTGGAGCTATGCTTTCCTTGGCTACTGGCTTCTCCTTTTCAATAGCAGCTTCAACCAACACATTCAAGTTTCTTTGAGCCATATCATCCTGGAATTGTTGCAACTCTACTTTGAGATTTATTTTCTGAGACTAAAATTCTTTGTTTTTCCTATAAAGGTTCTTGGGTTTCTTATGAAGAGGTTGGGCTCTTCTTGCTGCAAATCTTGCTAAATGAAGAGTGTGGTTGTAGCCATCCATGAATTATTTCATCTTAATCCTGTAAGACATGCCTTCTTCTTTCAAATGAGCCACCTCCTTCCTATCTTCCCTAAGTTGTCTAATCAATCTTTTGAAGGTTTGGTTGCTAGGTGGAGTGGTGATGTGAATAGTATCAACATGATTCTTCATGTCTTCATCTTCCTGTTGCACAGGTACTACCTCTTCCATCTCAACAGGATTCTCAATGCCTTTGCCCTTATCCCTCTTCTTCTTTAGAATGGAAGTCGTAGGCTTCTCAATGAGTTTTCCCTTATATTTATTTTTTTTGAGAATGGAAACCTTTTATAGGGCTTGTGTTTCAACAACCTCTTCGACAACTAGTGATCTTGTGAAAGGTTTTCTGACTTTTTTACTAGTTGTTGAAGGAGATGAAGACAAGTGTAGTTTCCTTCCTTTCTTGGTTGTGGATTTAGTAGAGGAAGGGACCTCTTCTAATTCTGGTGCAGGAGGGGGTGAAAGGTCTCTCTGTGGAGAATGGTAGGCCTCCCTCTCTATTTTTGTAACTTTGTTAATGGCATCTTCGTCTTGAATAAAGGCCTTACTCTTTCATTTCCTGTTGGATCCTATTGGAGCAGTACTAGTGGATGGGAAAGGACTTGGTATATGTGACTGAGGAGTGGCTACTATGTCCAATTTCATTTGAGCAAAAGCAATGAAATGTTCCCATGAGATGTTCATCTTTATCATCTCTTTAGAAACCAACATTCTAATTAACCTAGAATGAAAAATACTAGTATCCACAACCTTGTATTTGGATTGAATTATGTCTAACATTTTCCCTATGCTTCTCAACAAATAGAAGGGAATGTTCATTTCATCTTTTCCAGTAAAATGAAACAGAATCCTTATATGGTACTGGTATAGTGTATTAAACCTCCCCTCACATGTGAATTACCTTGGAATGACCTTCAACATTTTATCAAACTCTCCAACCAGATGACTTCTTGGTACCCCTTTAGGCAGGATGTCAGTTTGATACTCAAGCTTAAGGAAGTCTCTGGAAAAGGTTGCATTCAAGGCCATGGATTTAAACCACTTCTCTCCAGTGATAGAGATCCATGTAGTTGATGAAATAGAGGTCTTAGACACCTCAAACTCTAGGTCCCCTACCTTAGTCTTCAAGCCATCAAAATGTGAGTCAAATTTCCTTGCCACCTCAAGATGACCCCACTTCATGTTTTGGTAGAAAGTAAGGCAACCCACCTTTTGAAACACTTCTCTAGCCATGGGCTCTACCTCAAATAAATGCATGTCTGTAGGTTCAGTTCTAACCATAGTACCTCCCTTGTGCGACTTCTTCTTCTGAGGAGTCCCCGTAGTTTAGGATGAAAGGTTTAAAATATATGGATCAGTGATGGACAGGAAAACAAAGAGTCATACTTCAATAATAATTTGATAGTGAATAATGGCTGCCCCTTTTTAGGAATCTCCCCTAACTCAAACTAGTTGCTAGCTTAGGAATTAATGGCTATGAATTTCCCTCCATTTTATGTTCATAGATCTTAAAACTGAGGAATAATCATATGGTGAAGGGATCCACTGTGATGATCTTTGAAAACCAGGTTGAAACACACTCCAATTCAAATGGTAGAGGAAGCAGGGGAAAAGGAAGCGTGGTTTCAGCAACGGTTTTAGGTAGCACAATGTGCATACAAGAGGTAAAGCTTGCTTGGGCACTCAAAACTCAAGAGAAAGGTGAGTAGATGTCTTATGACTGATAACCAGGTGATGGTGATTGCAGGTTTGGGTGAAATAAAGACTGATAGGAAAGTGTGAGGGAAAATATCTCCTCCAATTCTACAGGCATGATCACTACCAAAACTCCAAGCGATAATTACTCCTTGAAATCGTTATATAGATGAGGGAAACCATGGAATACCTAGAGAATGATGATAACTTGGATTTCAATGAATGTTTAGTAGAGTATCACGAGAAAATAGGCCTTTGAATCCACCTCAACATCTGATCCTGTAGCGCCATTGCAAACTGGTCTGAACTGGTAGTTTTTGCAACGCGGAGTTTTGCACTTTCAAAATTCGAAAACTGTTAGCAAGCTCATAAAGATTGAATCCTTGAAGGCATATTTTAACTAACCATGGTGTTGAAAATAAGGTAGAGATGACATCAGCGCTATAATAACAAATCATGGTAAAGGATGAAGGATAGGGAGTGCGCCACTGAGACTCCTAGTGAGTTGGTAGTGCTCCCTTTTATAAACGTTGATCTGACCGGTGTGCTAGGACAAAGGGACATCATGGAAAGGATATGAAGGCATGAGTGAGGAGAGTGGCATGTCAAGTCAATATGGTCATGTGGTGAGTCAAGCTTAGTGTCAAGTCATGAAGGGGGTCAAAACATAAGCCAAGAAAATGAGCCTAGGACAAAAGTTTATGTGAGGATCAAAACTTGAGTCATGACTTAAGCCTTTATTTATCAAGGTAACCTAAGTAAATCACACCTTTAAGAAACAAATAAAAAATTAAAAAAATCTAAAGGCTTAGAAAAATTAAAACTAAGGGATAAATACCTAATGCAACTTAGTGTGATAACAAAGGGTACCTTGTAACTTGGATTCCCATGAGCGAGAAAGTAACATGCCATATTTAGGAGGTTTTTCTGCAACAACTATGTCCATTTCCATTCTCTTGGTTGGGATTTGTTCTAAAGTAACACACAAATATTTGATAATACCTATGCATTTTAATTTACTTGAATCAAAAGAATATAAATCCTTGTAAGGTCTAGTGATATCAAGTCCTAATTTTTCCATAACATCCTTAGGAATAAGTTTGTGGGAAGCACCAAAGTCCAGCATGGCATTGTGAAAATTTTTGTCATGAATGTTTAAACTAATGTAAAATTGAGGTACAACACACTTTCATATTTTCCATCCACTTCAGGCCCAAATAATAACATTGGTTGGTCATCAACAATATTTACTGTATTTGTACCTACCTCTATTTTCAAATATTTTATCACTTGTGATTTGTAAGCATTTGTATTCATTAAATATATTAGAGGAATAGGTATCTTAAGTTTTTCCAATTCACTTTCCAAGTTGAATGAGGTTTGAGTTTTATTTTGGATAGGGAAATCTAATTTATCAACAACATTCTTCTGTGAAGTATCTTTAGGCTGGATGGTGGAGGGAACATTAGTCTGAGCTATTTTTGAAACAAAATCAGATGTTCTTTTGTTTGGGACCTCTGACTTTTTCTTAGGGGGGACTATCAGGAACTTTCTTGGTAGGTGTATCAACTGTTTTTCTAAAGTCATAAGATTTATTAGTTGGATTATCATTAGACTTCTTAATTCTCAGGTTATACTTTCTATGAACTTCCATAATTGCATTTTCAAAATCTTGTTGTTCTGATTCTTCCTCATCAACTTCAGTTTGTGAAAGAAGGAAAAGATCATGTTATTCGTGGGTAAGAAAAATAGAATCATTATCATTTATTCCCATTAGATTAATGTGAACATCATCAAGTCCCTCAATTGTTTATTCCCCTTCATCGGCATAATTTTCTTGAAAAGGGGGCCTAATGTGTTGATTTGGACTTCTTTGTTCTCTTTGTTCTCTTGGTTCTCTTTGTCTGATTTGGGGTGGATTTCTCCTGAAATTAGGATTTATGATTTGGTGACCAGGTTGATTTTCTCTTAGTGGATTCCTATCAGTGATATCTAGTCTTTCCAGCATCCTTTCCATGGTTCTGACTAAGGAGTCTATTTTAGCATCATCATAAGAGGTATATGGTTCTTCTTTGATGGTTACTCTCCTCTTTGTTCTTTGTCTAGCTCTCTTAGCTAAAACATTTGCCTCTACACTCACAACACATATTTTCATTTCTTCCAAAGTTCCATGGTTTCTCTCTCTCAATTGATAATACATTTCAGCATCAAAACCATCAGGGAATTTGATCAAAGCTAACCTTGAGGAGGTTTAATGGTTGTTTGAATTGCATTATAAATATTGTTAAATATAGTGCAATAATCTTGTATACTTTCCCCTTGGTTTCTTTTAATACTTTCATATTCATATAAGATTTGAAGTGGATTTTTCTTAACTTCCCATCTATTGAGAAATGATTGGTGAAAGGAAGTAATGTCATTCATGCTAGCATTTGCTAAGGCTTTGAACCATTTCCTAACTTCTCCATTTAAGATTTGGGGGAAAACCCGCATTTTGACATCTTCCTCGTCTACTTCTTGCAGGTCAAAGAAGTCATTCATCTTGCCAACATGATGTTGTGTAGTCATATTTGTAGTGCCATTAAACTGAAGAATCCTAGTTTGATAATCCTGGGGCATATTGTGTAAGGGAGCAGCCAAAAAGAGGGGATCATATCTTTCTTCCATGATTGGTGGAGGAGGATGGATAGCAGAAACTCCTGTGATAGGTTGGACCACAACCTGTAAAGTTGTTGGAGAAGTGGTGGAAGATATAGAAGAGGCAGGGATGGAAGATATAGGATGAACTAATTGAGGATTTATAGATGATGCAGAAATGGTCAGGGAAAAAAGCTCAACAGATTGTTGAATGTAGGCTTTATGCAAAGCTTGATCAAAGTCTGATGCTAGATCTTGTAACTTTTCAAAGTTTTGTAGGATTTGTTGATCAAAATATGATTTAGGAGAGTATCTTTCAGGTGTACTAGGTTGGAGGATATCTTGATCTAAAACTGTTTCATCCACAAAGCTATCAGATTTGGTTCTGAATAGGCTATGCTCAAATGGTAGATCAAACTGGATATCTTGGATTGTGACAAACTTCTCTGGGAGAGAGGTTTCCCTAGGAAGAGGAAGACTATTCCCTTGACTTTCTGCTAAACTTATTTTTCTAATCAATTTTTCATGGTTATCTACTACTTTTACAAGTTTTGGATTAGGATGACATCTGGTATGAATTCTTTTTGGAGACAGGACTTAAACCTTAAAAACCTAACTAATTACTTACAAATTTTTACAACCTTTGAACATTTATCTCTTAAGATTGTAGATCTTTGATTGTCCAGAAATAATTTTTTCTTACTTAGGGAAGATAATTCATAAAGTTAGAAAATTTGTCCAGTTCCCCAGTATGGTCTCCACTATCTTATCACTTTGTAATTTACAAAGGTTGAAGAAGAAAAGACAGGGGTAACTACCAAACCACTTTGGAAGTTGGGATCTAGCCCTTCTAGATTCAAAGAGGGATCTCTCTATAGGATTTAGATTTGTTGATTTTTAAAATGTTAGGCTAGTTATGACAGTTCGAGTTTTGTTTGTTTGTTTGGAATAATTGGCTGAAATAATGCTTAATTTTCCATTGGGCTATGGGGTTTGTACTTAAATATGAGGATAAATTTCATATTTTTATAAGGTTTTCTCCACATGGAAGGGTAGTAAAATTGTTGGATCTATTTGATTCAAATGAAATGTATAAGAGGGAAAAGAGGGGAAAGTCCACTAAGTAGAAGAGCAGTTAAGAATTCCTTTACTTAGTTTCAGATGAACAACATGCAGATCATTAAAAAACCAAAGACAAGGTATAATGAAATAAATTATGTTCTTTTATCTTTATTTTAATGATTAGAATGGAAAACACATGAAATGATTACAGATCATGGAAAAACATTTAACAAAGAGGGAAAGCAATTAACCAACAATCTGACACAAGAATCCTGTGAATAAGCCTAATTTATTACTGGTCGGTCCTTTGAAAAATTACAGAATATCACTTGGGTGCAAAAATCAACCCATAATACTTCGAAGAGAGAAGTATTTTTAAACTATTTACATCAAATCCTGTCATAAATGGTTAGGATATCATGGAGGAATATCTATCTAACTAGATATCTAAATACAAAATATAGGGATTTGTAGATTTGCTCGGATCTCTTATGTTGATTTGGTGGAAGTGGTTGGTAAATCATCTCTTTGAATTTGGTTGACTACTCCATGCCGACTAGAACATCAAAAATGTCTCTACTCAAATAATGTGCATAGATCTTCCCACCTCTTTTTACCTAGGATGGAAATATTGAGTAATTTCATGTATATTTCATCCATTTATGTATACTTGTCAAAGGTAGGCTTAGTGATGAAGATATGACTAATCTCATGTTGAATACTCAAGTCTAACTGTAGTGTCTCCAGGAAATCTTTACCAGTAAAATTTCTTTGTATCCCCACAAACTTTGAACTATCCTTTGCCACTGTTCTCATTTTCTGCTTGTAATCAGGCAGGGTAATCAATTTATCATTCAGTACTAACAATCTAGGAAGCCCTTTTGTGTGTAGCTCCTCAAAATTACTGAAGAATCTCTGCACACCTATGTCCATCACCTGAGATTTTTCTTCCAACTGCAACATCAATCCTTTGTTGGTCAAGACCTTCTTGATCTCAAGGATGGTTTGTGTTATGTCCTCAATTTCTACTTCTTCTAACTCCTATTTGTTTTTGGAGTTTAAAAATCTGATAAGTTCAGTGGCCTCTGTGGTTCTTTCTCCTAATTATTCCTTGATGATTTCAATTCCTCCCCTAGATTTCTTTACTAAATCATGTTGTTCAAAAATGATATGTATGGATGGAAGGATTTCTGACATTGACTTGTTGATATCTATCCACATGTTTTCCTTAGCTTGGGCTAAGATATTTTCCATGGTAATCTCTTTCCCTAACTATTGTAATTGTTGACTAAGACTTTGATACTTATGCATCTCTGCTTGGTGACTGGCCTAGAACATTGACTTCAACTCTTGCAAGTTATTTACCTCTTCCTTTAGTTTTCTTATCTCTTCCCCTTGGATGGACATGTATTCCATGGATTTTACAAGTTTGTCAGATGCATATGAAACTTTTACTGGGATTGTTGATGTGGATGCTTCTGTTGTTCTGATTCTTATTAGAGGGACTGCCTCTAGTTGGATCATGGCCATCTACATATTTTTTTTCTTTTTTCTTTATCATTTTTTCCATTTCTCTTATTTGTGCATTCTATTCCATAATTAGCTTTAGCATTTCTTCTTTGTGGCCTTCAATCTTAGCCACTTCTTTGGCTTGTGAATCTTTTGTAGCTGGAAGCTTCAGTTGTTTTCTAAGAGATGATATATCAACATTCTTATTTTTTAACAAATCCTATGTTTCCTTGACATTTGTTGGGTCATACCCAATATTCAGCACCAATTCTTCTAATGATTTGATGTTGTTGTCCTTGGCCAAAGAGGAGATCTTCTCCAGCTTTAATTGGGAATAAATATTGTTCAGGGATACTTGCAACTTGGAAGTAGTCATTAAGGTAATTTTCAAGGTTGATAATATCATCTCTCCTATCTTCCTATGCATATCCATCTGGTCCATTGGATGGACATCCTTTACATCAAATTCAAAGGTAGCCTTCTTATAGTCTGCAGTTATTTTAGGATGGGGAACTTGTTCTTGTAATAATTCCATTTGCATTCTTCCTCTTTTTGTGTCAAAGGCTAACAACAATGTGTGTTGATCAGTGGAAGTCTTCATCCAGAAATGAGCATAGGTGATGTTGTTGAGGAGCTCATTTCTTTGCTTGATTTGTTTATACTTGTAAAAAATGTTTGACTATGTCTACTCATGAGTTGATTCAGTTGTTAGAGTAGTGTCTAGGTGTCTTTGATATGTTGGTGATGATTTAGACACTGTAAACTAACTATCTGAATAGGTTGAAGAGTGTGGTCGCTCCAAGACTATGGTGGAATGCATTTCTCCCTCCTTGAGTAAATTTGGTGTATGACTAGTTTTGGCCCTCTTTCTGTAAACTTGGAAATCCTCAGTCGATACCTTTATGACTGAAGGAGAGACCTCCTTCCTTGATCTCTTCTATACATTATTTTGGGGTGTTTTGGTATGTGAAGTTGTTACATGGGCAGGCTTCTCCTCTGGTTCTTGTAATGTGTTCTCCTACCACTATGTCTCGTTCATGTATTTCTCCACCTCTGGCTTCTATGTGTGAACATAAGGAGTGCTCCTTTGTTTGATTATGAGTTTAGATATGACACCAAATGGGTCATATGTCCAAGTGGAACTTAGAGTAAACCTCATTTGTTTCAAGAGGTTATCTGCTTCTTCTCTTGTCGATATGTTGTTGCAGATGAAAGGGCCAATGTGAGTCTTGATCCTGATATATGACTTCTTCTATGTTGCAATAAAGTGAATGTCATATGAATTCACCATTTGCCTTATGTATTATATTGCAAAAATCCTCACATGGAGGTATTTGGGATATCTGTAAGGAGGAAGCTCACACCCATATAATCTTATCTCTGTGTGGTTTTGGTATAACTACGAATCCCCTGTCTTAGCTTGATCAGAAAGGTGCAAGACTCTCTGAAGTTCTTCACTGATCCTTGGCTTTGTGTTGTTATTTAGCATGCAAAAAAATGGGTGAATGAAATGGTCTATGAAGTCCTTGAAGTTTTATTTTGTTGAATTTTTCCTCACCAATGAGGTCCATGAGGTCACTGAATGTGGGCTTCCTTCCTGGTTTAATTTCTAAAGTGCATATGGAAACATGTCTGACTGAAAAAATAAAAACATATAGACCAGAACTGAGGAATATATGAAAATCCCTTCAGTTGGAAACCTGAATAGTTGATCATGAATTTTATCAGCTAGAAATTGACTGAAATTGAATTTAAGTGAAACTCTTTCTTCTGTGGAAAATATGGATAGAAAACCTAGAATAGGCTCATCTACCCATTCATCTGAGTAATAACCTAACAGGTAAGAAAGCATAGAAATGATCTGGTTGGATTTGACAGTTAAGATGGAAGATGAGAAAGGTGTATTTTTCTTAGGTAGTTGGTCATCTTCTGGGAGAAAAATCTCAAAAATATGGGCTCTTTGGGGGAAAGCGAATTTCTTGTATAAATCATTTAGGTATTCAATGGAGAATGGGATCACCGAGTTATTTTTGGGGATTTTTAGCATCTGGTCAATGGATTCAGAGATGAATGTTAACAGAGTTTCGCCACAGGAGGAGACAATGGCCCTTTGGCCAGGAAAATAGCAGGTTTGGCATCTGAGAGCAAATTCGGGAAAATGGTGGGTTTGGGGGAACATGTACAGAGGTAAATTGGACTCCCAGAGTCCAATTTCATCACTCTAGTCCAGAAAGTTGTTTGTTATCCATGAGTACAATTCAAAGAATTTGAATTCGCACCTCATATCTGTGATTTTATAATCTTTATCCACCATAGGGATGTTGTCGAGGTCGATAGGAGGAGGAAGAATTGGGTTCTCGGATGTATCAGCGGATTTAGCCTTGTGGGTCATAATTGACAGATCTTGCAGTAAAGTAATGGMRAATCTRTAATTACCCAGGGAAAAGATGCTTGTTGGCGGTGAGAGGTCTTGGCAGTTAGCTTGACATMTTGGTTYGACGCRGTGTCYACGGTGTCTGTATCAAMAAATGGTGTTAYAGTAGGTGAAACRGGGTTTTACATTGTGTTGGAGGTGTCCATTATGGCACGTGGATATTATGGGGYAGTTAACRGTCACGAGGAATGTTTTAATTGAGTAGTGGGTATGTAKTATAGGACAGATGGCSKGTAGAAATAGGGTTACGGTGGCGGAGTGAGGTGAGTGGTATTGGGTGGTCGTTTGGGTAGATTTTGAAGGGGGGGGGTAGGTGGTAAGAGGAAATAGGAGGGGGGGGTCCAAAATGTTGTGGATGCACCATGTTAGGTGGGACCAATGCGGGGAAAACCACTTTTCATACCCCCCCCCAACCGTTAAAGGCAGAAAGGTCAGGGGGGTCTGAAAAGCGTTGAGGACCATCAATTTGTGCGATGATGGATGTCATCGATGGAGACTTGTGTGTGAGTTAACACTACAAGACAAAATGTCTTGTCCACTAGAAAACTTAGGATAAAATATGTGCTAGGTAGCACTAAGCTTGATTTTTTCCACTTTACACCATACTTTTATTTTCCTAAGCTAAACTAACCAAAATTAATCAAATAAGGGGTATTTTGACATCCCCTTTCAATTTTCTTGAGACTAAATCACCTATCCTATCTACTAACCTATGAATGTAACATATTAATCCAACTTAGACTCTTGGATTAATTATTACTCTAACATAACTACTTTGGCTAAGATTAAACAGCTTGACCAAACTTATTCTCTAACCTATCAACACAAATTTAAAAAGTTTGATCATGATTAGACAATATAATTCAAACTAAATTTATTTTTTATGCGGTTTTTTATTTTTTATTTTATTTTATTTTCTTTTCTTTTTCTTTTCGTTTTCGTTTATTTTTCTTCTCTTTCTTTCTTTCTTTTATACCCTCTTTTCATTTTTTCTATTTTTCTATTTTTATTTTTCTTTTTCTTTTTTATTTTTTGTAAATCATTTGCAGAATGAAATATTATTTACAATGTAAAATGACTGGAGGAAGAAATTTCAATCACCAGGTGATACTATGAAATATAGGGTTATAAAAGGACCTATGGCACATCCAGTCGGCATGTCTATAATATTGGTTAATAGAGAGTAAGGTAGGCCAAATACACTTTGCACACAAAGAGTGGGGATGTAACACCCCAAGTTTTGAACCCCCATTTTTAAATAATGTATTGTTACATTGTTGAGAGGCCAGGGTGCCCAAACAATTATTAAAAGGCCAGTGTGCCCAAGACATGTAATTTTTTCTATCACTACTAATAATAAATACATCGTTGGCTGCTAGACAGACAAGGAATATATTTACAGGGGGCTATGACTCCACAAGAGAGGGGGCTTCAGGAGCTAAGTGTTTATTTCCTATTTTAATTACCCTTTTGTCTAAGGGAGGGGATTGGTTATGTGAGCTTCTTGGGGAAGGTCAGGAGGTTCTTGATTCCCCACGAGATTACTTAAACCCACCTCTGGTCTGATGGGGAGGTTCTACTAATGACTTGTTCATTGATTTCATGTTCATACCATTCTTTCCCTCATGCATCTTCATGCACCCACTGACCCATTCATTGATACATCCATCATCCATGTATTGGCTTGGGAAAGAGAACCGAACTGCCGAAGAATTAGCCACGGGATAGTTGGTTGTAGTGGTCGCTGGATTGATCCAACCATGACTTGAGGCCTGCATATCTGAGATGCATTGGCCTGTGTCTAGCGTTGCTCATAGCTACGAGTCCTGATATTTCCAGCATCGAGATTCTAGACTAGTTGCGTTGGATCCCGAATTAAGGAGAAGGACTACCTAAGGGACTGCATGGAAAAGAAGGGTGGAGGTTCGTTCTCTCGGGTGGTGCAAGTTGGGTAGAAGAGAGATGGGTACTCGGATTGTTGTGAGAGTTGGGAAGCCTATGAGAGATTGGGTGTCGACTGGTTTGGGAATCCAAGTAACACTCTGGAACCGTCCTTTTGGATTCATAGCCTTGGCTCAGGGGTGACACTACTACTAAGATATATAATAGTAGTGTCTACATTTGGGTGGAATGTCCTTGGTCTGTAGCCAGTTGGTGTCATCTTTCATAAATATAAGTGCTCTATGTTATGGTATCAATTGCATGTATATGAATGTATTTCTGCTATATATTTAATTATCGTTTAATTGAATCTTTAGACTATGCATGCTTGTTGACTATTGATGTGCATGTCATTAAAGTCTTTTCTTTTATGAATCTTTAAATTTTAAAAAGGTATCGATCATGAAATAATTCCAAGGGCGGGCTTGAAGGTAACATACCCCAGCTTGTGGGTGGTTGGGCATGTTACAGTTTGATAACAAAGCTTCTAGTTGAAACATTGGGTCGGTATGGGTCGGGTCGGTTGGTCAAAGTCTTGTGGTTGAGATCAAACTCTAACCACGAATTTGAAAATATTAGGAGGAATAGCCTTGCAGAATATACGCAAGATTTGGAACATCATGGATCCTTTGTAAGGGGTTCAAAGGATCGTGATCGTCCCCTTCGAATTAGGGAGAAATCGCCATTGTAGGATCAGGAGAGATCTGGGATCGTTGGATCGAAGGACAGGTGAACAGGGGTTGTCCTATGAAAAGGAAGCAAGGGTTAAAGTCAAAACCATCGGATCCCATGGGAGAGTGAGATCAACAGACAGGAGGCATTGCGGGGAACCGAGTTGCATGGGAGACAATTTCCCAAGGAGGTCCTGCAATCCAAACCATGGTTTCCCCGAGGGGTTATGTGTCAACATCAGGAGAATTGTAGGGTGAAAAGTGGGTTACTCCAAACCACTAATCTGTGCCCTCGCAAATTTAAAGGTATGTAGTGATGTGACATGTTAGGGCTTGAACATCGAAAATCTATATATTCGAAGTAGATCCTAACCGTCGATCACCAAGAGGTATGTGTCAGCAGATATGTAACTCTGAAGAAATATATTCGAGAGGTTTTCAGTTGAGATTTGAAACTCTCGAAGCCCAAAGAGCTGGAGAGAAGAAGTAAATCTTAAATGTCATATCGTCCAGAGTAAATATCAAGCATCAGATCACCTAAGGTGAATCTGACCTGCCTAATCCAGAAGAGACGTAGCGTAAATCTATGGATTTCGGGTGAAGACCCGAAGTAAGCCTCAACCATCTGATTCAAGAGGACACGCGGTAGAATCCCGTGTACTTTGAAGAGGTTTTGAATTTGATTATTATGAAAACCAAAGAACCTAAAGGAACTCAGTCCATGATTTGTCAAGAAGCATGTGCACCAAAACCATGGCTTCGGATAAAAGCCAGTGGGGCCAGATAAGTTTTGGAATTTGAGATTTCCGAAGTCTAAAGACCTGAAGTAAGCCTCAACCATCAGATTAAGGAGGAAACATGGTGGAGATCCATGGAATCTGGGTGAAGAACTGAAGTGAATATTATTCATCCAATCCAGGAGGACACATGGTGATAGATTGGCATGTTCAGAAATTCGGAGTTCTCTAGAATTGGAAGTGTGCCAGTATGTAAACTCTTGAAGTCCTGAAGCCCAAAGAGTTGAAGTGATGGGGCATGATGACACCGGGAGGTTATGTGGACCTTGAAATTTACCGAAGTGATGGGGCATGATGATGTCACCAAGAGGTGATGTGGACCCCAGAATTTCTCGAAGTGATGTGACTTGCGTATGTCACCAGGGATGATGTGGACACATGGGATGTGTGCCACATGTCAGTAAGTTTTGAGTATTTGGAGTATTGAAAAGTCAGTTAGAACGTAACACATGTCACCCGCCTGATTGGGCCATGTGTCTGCTTCCATTATTTCACCACGTGGCGACAAATCATGTAGTCCGGAGACTGGGCACTCTAGAGGGGAAAGATGTGATAGGTAGAATTAGGTCGAAAACTCTCAAAGGCCCGAAGTTCAAAATACGTATCGACCATTGATTCCAGAAGATACACGTCGAAGGATCTTCGACTTCGGGTGAAAGCACTTCGGGATAAAGTGTAGGAGGAAAGTTTGAAACTTTTGAAGCTCAAAGAGCCTAAGTAATTCATAGTTGTTGATCTATGGGAGGACACCCGTCGACAGATCATGAACTCTGGGTAAAAGCATTCTGGGAGGAGGCAAGCGAGGAAATTTGAGACTCTCGAAGTGTAGAGTCCTGAAGTGGATCTTGTTCATCGATCATGAAAGAGGATGAGGATAATTGATCTGGTCCTGGCTGAAAGTTTCAAAGTCCTGAAGCTCTAGACAAGCGCTTTTTCAGCTAAGCATAGGGTCATGGCCATTGTCATATGTAGATTGAGATTTGAGGGAAGGAGGGATAAGGGATGAATTGGTGGTCTTCAAGATAGAAAAATGCTAAGGAAGGATTTAGCCATGGTTTCTAGTCATGGTCACCTGGGAAGGTGGTTTGAAGGAAGTGCCTGCGCAGGATGAAATTATCTATCAGCCAAGGATAATAGGACATTGTTATTTTGGGAGAATGGGGATATGATCTCCATGAAAAAAAAAAAATAAAGAGACCTATAGCATGGTTTGGAAAAAAAATTTATCATATGCGTAATTCTAACAAAATGTTCGCTTGCACATTTTGCAGAATTAAGGGGCTTAAGCACATCATCTCAGGATGTGTATTGAGGAAATGGAAGAAGGCGAGGGAGCCTCCAGTCATGATAAGGAGGCCGAAGGCTAGAATACCAGGGTTGGTAATGTAGAGACAGAGTCCAATGGAAGCAAGGGAAAATAAGAATAGGAAACATTAATAGAAACGGTAAGAAGCCTGAAGATGGAAGGGCAGAGATACAAAGAAGACAATGAGAGACTAATGAGAGAGAAAATTCAGATAAATGCTTGAGTTTTTCAGAGCTTAAATCAATTGTAGAGACAAACGAAGAAAGGATCAAACTCAAGACAAGAGGAAGAAAGAAGGTTCCATGAAAGAAGGGATGATCATGGAAGATCTTGCTATTCCAGAAGTGCTAGAAAAGCTCATGGACAACACTCACCTCCTTACTTGGAAAGAAGGTTTTATGCAGTGGATGATCCCGTAAGAAGTCCAGAGGTGTCTCCTGTCAGACACCAAAGAAGGAAATAAGAGGTAGATAGTTTGCAAGGAGATTTGAGGAATCTCAAGCCACCTTCCTTCGATGGTGAAAGAGCAAGGGAAGATGATGTCGAAGCATGGTTTCTTGGGCTCAAAAGATATTTTTAGTTGCATAACTATTCATCAAACCTGGAAGCCAATATTTCCACCTACCATTCACACAGAAAAGTTTCAATGTGGTGGGGCCAACTGAAGAAAGTGGAACATGTTAATGAAAGTAGGATCACTTGGAAGCAGTTCAAGAAGTACTTCCAGAAGGAGTACCTCTCAGAGAATTTGTATGACAAGAAAATGCAGGAGTTCTTTGAACTCAGGTTGGGAAGCATGATTTTGGTAGAGTACGAGAAGAAGTACTTTGGATTCTTGTTGGTACAGGGTAGACCGAGGTTTCAATGCTTCGAAAGCACACCAACAAAACCCTAACTACCGGCCCTTTCGGAAACACCTATGAAGAAGATGAAGTCTCACCCGAGGTAGAGGCAGGGATGGTTGCAGGACTCAAATGTTTGCAACCTAGTTGGGACATAGATCTGTGATTATAACACTTAAAAAATCACTTAGCAGTTAACATTCATCAGTAATTAACCCTTATTCACATCTCAAATCCAAACCCTAATTATAGAACAACGCAGTATTCAACAAGATCTAACACATTTAACCACTTAGCATGGGGAAATAGATCAGATCTAACATTCATTCACATTTCCAAGCACTAAGCTATTATACCAGATGCATCATACATAAAGATATCGGTACTAAGCATAAATCACATCACTAACATACAACCATAATGCACAAAGAAACCATAACACAGGATATACATGGTTCACCCCAGTGTGGGGCTACATCCACCAACTCTTCGTCTTCTTTATTATCTTCTGTCAATCTCCTTACATGCACAAAGCCTCATAACCCACTCTGCATAGGACAGGATATCTACATGCACATCGCCAGATCCTCCTTCCCTGAGCTAGGTTTAAGCACAAAGCCTTCTTACAATCACTTCCACTTAGCTCTACAGGTCTCAACATATACTATGCACAAAGCCTTTGCAATCACATAGATAGAACTCTAGCACTTAGCATCTTCCTTTTTTCTCCCCTTTTCCTACATCGCCTAGATATCTATTTATACATTACAAAATGGGCCCAAACATGGGTAAACCCATAGGCTGACATCCCATATCTGTTACATAAACCCTAATCCCAAAAACTACCCTAAAAAGGGGTCGAGATCCCGTGATCTCTTCTTCGACTTACACTCTGCCTTCGACCAGCCTGTCAAAGTCCCAAAAGAGGTCAAACATGACCAAGGATCTCCAAAACTTGGTCAAGGTCCAACAAGCCCCCAACACTCACCTGTGACTCATCCCAAGTCACTCTGGTATGGGTTACTCTGCCTCAAATTCTTTGATCTTGGCTCGAGCTACTTCAACCTGTTGTTGCACCAAGGCCTCCTACTCGGAAAAATATTAAATAATTGCCTCATTCATAGGTCCTTCTAAGCGTTGTTCTAACGAAGTGACTACTTGTTCTAGCTCTGCTCCTTAGCCTTCAATCTCCTCAAAAAGTAGGCAAGCTACATCCTGGACTGGATGGAGCTTCTGAGTCACTTCCATGACTTTGCTTTGTATGGCATGGACCTATTGTTGAGCCATGTGTTTTTCTTGGGTCATACTCTTCATGAGTAACCACCGGATTTCCAATGAGGTTGGGATCGGACAGTGTTGCATGGTCGACTGGTATAAGGAACTTTGTGGGCCATTCCTTAGTGATTTCTTCCAGGTCCTCCTCTGTGAGTTTGTAGTAGGATTGAATTTCTTCTTTACTTTTGTCTGTGCGCACAATAATATAAATAAAATTCCTATCTACATGGAACTTCATAAGGGACCTGAACTTGTCCAAGGTATTCGGTGTCATACGAGGGAAAGAATCAATAACCCTCTTCAGTTGCAGGTAGAAGGTATGGAATACTGCATTCGACTGCCATTGTTTCCCCATATCACTCAAATACGAGAGCGTGGTGAACTTCGCAGCTAATGGCTCGAACGGATCAATGTCAACTTCGTAGCTAATGGCTCGAACGGATCAATATCAGGGAAGGTCACACCTTCCAACATCTCCCAAGCAGTGAATGCGATGAGGATCAACAACCAACTAAAATGGAACTCATAGCCCTGATCCTGAGCTTTGTGACAATCCATTTCTAACGGATTGACTAGGTAACTATCCCAATTCATCTATAGTCCTTCCACGCATTTTCTGGTGAGGTCAACGACAAAACCTGTGACCTATGTGGGTTTTTTCTTTCTTACTAGCTTACCAGCAATCAACTGGAAAGAAAGGTACACTGCACCATTCTGAATGGAGGCTACCTTGTAGCCTCACATCCATTTCTCTGCATCGACGTAGGTGTCTTTGATCTTCTATGCTAGGGCGCGGTCTACAACCTTCCCTGGATAAAATTCTTGTAGGTCTGGTCCCTGCATACTCAATCTAGTGATCCTATGGATCAGCGTCGGATCGATGGTGATGTGTTAGTCTAACCATAGATACCCTCCATGGAAGCACAACAGCAAGAGATTAATGCACATGTTAACCTCCTAGTGCCTTCTAAAATGTGGTATCTTCATCACGTTCAAGACAGTGGACCTTGCGATGCCCATAGTCCACGGCTAGGGGTTGATATTCGATTTATTCCCCTTGGTCTTGGTCAAATATTTGTGAGGTACGAGCATTCCATAGCTCTTGCGATCTCCAAGGTTATATTCACCGATATTCAAGGTTGGAATCCTCTCCAACTGTGATCTAACTGCTTATATTTCCTTTGGGAGGTACACAGTGATGATGCCATATTCGAAGTCCCTTGGGACACTGTCAGGACTCACCACATCGGCCAAGGGTGGGATGTAGTTGGGTAGGATGGATGGAATTAGCTTTTCATTCGCCAAGTCATCACGATGCTTGGTTCTTTTCTCGTTCGCATCTTGGGATGGTTCAGATCCACTAGTAGTCGACGGGAAGGCTTGTACTCCTCGTGTCGATGAGGCTTGGATGCATGTGGAAATCACCTTCTCGACCATGAGGTCTATTAGAATCTCTTCGATATCTTTTTCTGCTGCGCTAATTTCATCCGACATGCACAATCAGAATCTGATATCTCAGGTCGGTGAACAATACTCAATGTAACAGAATGGATGGCGAGGTATCAATGATCACTGCATGAAATCAACTAGTTCTATGTGGGCTCAGATAATCACAATTGGAAAAAGTGTTCTTGGTGCAATGCTCAACGGGATAAATAGATATTGTCATAATGGTTTCTTTCAACGAGTAGAAAATCCTTATTCAATGCAATTCCATCTGTTATGGCACTGTCCCAACGGTTCAATGGCAAACTTTTGAGCCATAAATGATTTCCTAACCATTCAGGAGCATCGATCGAATGGTCATAATGACTCCAACTATCATATTGCTCTGCCATGGAAAAATACCATTCTATGATGTATTGATATTCTGGCGAAGTTCAGGTTTTGGAAACCTTTCTTCTGCGAAGTATTCTCTGGAACTTCTTGCAATTTTTCTAACTTTTCCCTCTTCTTACTGATCTTTCTGGCCTTCTTTCCTATGATCTGAATTATTGGTTTCCTCTTTCCATTATCATTCTTATCTCCTCTTAGCATGATAACTTCGCACTGTGGAGGGTCTTTCATAGGGTTCAAGGGTAATACTTCTTCTCTTTTTGGGGTAGGTGCTTTGCTTCCCTGTGTCCTTTCAACTTTGACATCCATATCTTTGGTCTTTAGTAGCTTCGAATGGTTCTCTTGTTCTTCCAGTAAGTGTGTTATTCTCCTACCCATGAAATCTCTTAGTTCTTGCTTTTTATGTTCTATATCCTCCTCTTCTTGTTTCTTTCGTATTTGATCTTTCTCAATCCAGGTTTTTCCTAGCAATATAGAAAATGGGGCGTTCCTCTCAACAAACTTCATGATCTCCAATTATTCTTTTGTCAAAGTTCCATGAGCACTCATAGATGTCTGGGTAAGTCTTCCACATAGGGTTATCAACTTTCCTCTAAATAACCCTGTTCCTCCTAATGAAGGAACCATAGCAGGCTTTCTGAAAATTTCCCAAGTTCTTTTTGTCATGATATTCACCTGTGTTTCCTCATCCAGGACACGGTCTATGTCGAAGTCTCCTATTCTTATTTCTATGTACTCTTTCTCTTTTAATACCTCTGATAATTTGATATCTCTGTGATCATTCAAGTTTTCTTTCATATGTAGTAATATAGTTTCTGATTCTTTCTAGGGTTTTATCATATCCCTAGTTTCTTGGCCTGTCTCATAGTTTTCTTGTTTCATATTCATCTTTTAAACTTTAGCAATCATTCTAGGACAATCCAAAACTTTATGGTCCATATCTTTATAGAAAATACAACTAGGTATTCTACCAGAGCATTCCTTAGAAAGATGTCACGGTCTTCTACAACTGTAACAAAGGGTTAATCCTCTCTTTCTCTTAAATGATCCCCAACCTTTCTTGTACTGCGCACTGGGATCATAGTAACTAACCTGCAAAAAAACCTTCTAGGATCCTACATCCATTTGTTAGTCCAAAAATTTTGTCTATGCATAGTGATAACATACCTTTCATTATTTCTATCATATCTATTCATATCAAATCTTATTTCTTCTAATTGTGCCCTAGTGTTCAGATTAGGACAAAAATTATCAAACATACCTAGATCCATTCTTTCGAAACAAAAATTTTCACTTATCTTACCTTTCTCAGAGAAAAAAGAATCAATATCTTACCTCTTTTCTTCAAATCAGACTTCTCTTCTTAGCACAGAGCTTCACAAGTCACTACTGTGCATTAAAGCACAAATCTATGCAAAGAACTTTATTTTCTTTAGTTCCCGACAATCAAAGTTTCAGGTCCCAGCAATGGAACCATTTGTTGGCACAGGGGTAGACCCAAGGTTCAATGCTTCGACAACACACCAACAAAACCCTAACTACTGGCCCTTTCGGCAACACTTGTGAAGTAGATGAAGTCTCACCCGAGGTAGAGACAGGGGTGGTTGCAGGACTCAAATGTCTGCAACCTAGTCGGGACACAGATTTGTGATTATACCACTTAACAAAGAACTTAGCAGTTAACATTCATTAGTAATTAACCCTTATTCACATCACAAATCCAAACCCTAATTACAGAACAACGTAGTATTCAACAAGATATAACACATTCAAGCACTTAGCATGGGGAAATAGATCATATCTAACATTCATTCACATTTACAAGCACTAAGATATTATACCAGATGCATCATACATAAATATATCAGTACTAAGCATAAATCACATCACTAACATACAACCATAATGCACAAAGAAACTATAACATAGGATATACATGGTTCACCCCAGTGTGGGGCTACATCCACCAACTCTTCGTCTTCTTTATTATCTTCTGTCAATCTCCTTACATGCACAAAGCCTCATAACCCACTCCGCATAGGACAAGATATCTACGTGCACCTCGCCATATCCTCCTTCCCCGAGATAGGTTTAAGCACAAAGCCTTCTTACAATCACTTGTGCTTAGCTCTGCAAGTCTCAACATACACTATGCACAAAGACTTTGCAATCACATAGATAGAACTCTATCACTTAGAATCTTCCTTTTTCTCCCCTTTTCCTACATCACCTAGATATCTATTTATACATTACAAAATGGGCCCAAACATGGATAAACCCATGGGTCGACATCCCATACCCGTTACATAAACCCTAATCCCAAAAACTTCCCTAAAAGGGGGTCGAGATCCCGCGATCTTTTCTTTGGCTTGTGCTCTGCCTTCGACCAGCCTGTCGAAGTACCAAAAGAGGTCAAACATGACCAAGGATCTCCAAAACTTGGTCAAGGGCCAACAATTTTTAAAGTATGTTAGGTTCATTGGTGATGAGAAAGTGAAAATACAGAGATTTCTAAGTGGACTGCCATCATTTTATAAGGAAAATATCAAGTGTGATGAGCCCAAGACCTTGACTAAAGCCATCAGGAAGGCTAAATACATGTATGAGCAAGGCTAGGGAAGAGAATCCCTATAGAAATATTGGAAGGACAAGAAGAATGAAAAGTCTGATCGGAGGAGGAAAGGATTCAAACCTCCCTTCAATAGGAATGAGCCTAATAGAAATCATCAAGATTAGTATGCTAAGGGAGATTTCAAGAAAGAAGATTCCTTGGGAAAAAGGGGAAGACCACCAATCCAATGTTGGGGATGCAAGGAAGATCACCTGTACAAGGATTTCCCACATAGAAAGGACAGAGTGAATACTATACACAACATCCAATAGGCTACAACAATCTAATATATGGGAAGAATCTATGCAGCTTTAAATGATCGACAAGCAAAGTACCAGTCCAATATGATCAAGGTGGAAGGTAAGATCATATATCAACATGTTTTTATTTTGATTGATTAAGGAGAAAGTCATTGCTACATTGATCCTAAGATAGTGGATAGAATACATTTGGAGAAGAGTAAACTTGGAAAATCAAGTTTGGTTCAGTTAGCCACTGGAACCAAAAGAAGAATCCATGATATGGTCAAAAGTTGTTCCATAAGTCTTAATGGCATGAATACTATTATTGATCTAAATATCATACCATTGGGGTCGTATGATATTCTGATTGGAATGGATTGGTTGGGCAAGCATCATGTTGCCATAGATTGTCATAACAAGACATTTAAATGTCTTGATGGAAATGGAAAACAGAGCATTGTCAAAGGAATTCCAGGACCCATCTCTATAAGGGAGATTTCAGCCTCACATCTAAAAAGATGTTTTAGGAAAGGATGTCAATTGTATGAAACTCATGTGGAAGAGCCAGATAATACAAAGGGGCCAAGCCTCAAAGATTTCACGGTACTACAGGAATTTGAAGATGTATTCCAAGAAATACCAGGATTTCCACCAAGGAGGGAGATAGATTTCTCATTTGATTTAGTGTCAGGAGTTGCCTCGGTGTCAAAAACACCTTACAGTATGAGAACAACAAAGTTAAAATAATTACAAATGCAGTTGGAGGAATTGTTGAAGAAAGGGTACATACGTCCAAGTGTTTCACCTTGGGGAGCACCAGTACTTTTTGTCAAAAATAAGGATGGTACCTTGAGGCTGTGTATTGAATTTTGACAGTTGAACAAGTACACTATAAAGAACAAGTATCCTCTACCCCGAATTGATGACTTCTTTGATCAGCTAAGAGGAGCAAAGATATTCTCAAAGATTGACCTGAGGGTGGGATACCATTAGGTAAGAATCAAGGAAGAAGACATTCATAAGACAACCTTTAGGACCAGGTATGGGCATAATGAATTTGTAGTGGTGCCATTTGGACTAACCAATGCATCAGTTGTCTTCATGTGCTTAATGAATGGAATATTCAAAAATTATTTGGATAAGTTTTTCATAGTATTCCTGTATGAAATACTTATCTATTCTAAGTCTGAAGAAGAGCATGAACATCACTTAAGACTGGTGTTGCAAGTACTGAGAGAAAATCATTTGTATGCCAAGTTGAGTAAGTGTTATTTTTATCAAAAGTAGATCCATTACTTAGGACACATTATTTCAGAGCAAGGCATAGCAGTAGATCCACAGAAGATCGAAGCCATTAGAGGATGGCCAACACCCAGAAATGTGTCAGACGTCGGATCTTTTATGGGATTAGCTGGCTACTACAGAAGGTTCATTGTAGGGTTCTCTAATAATGTTCATCCCATCACTTCTTTGCAAAAGAAGGGAACTAAATTTGAATGGAAACTAAAGTGTGAAAATAATTTTAATCTGTTGAAGGAATTACTTACTAGTGCACCTGTGTTAAAGATTGCTGACCCAAATGAAATTTTTGTGGTATGTACAGATGCATGTAAGGAAGGACTTGGGGGATTCCTCACACAAAATGGACATGTCATTGGAGATGATTCCAGAAAGCTTAAGGAACATGAGAGGAACTATTCCACGCGTGACTTGGAACTTGTTGCCATTATTCGCGCCTTGAGGATGTGGAGGAATTATCTCATGGGGAAGAAATTTGAATTACGGATAGACCACATTGGCCTGAAGTATCTTTTTGAACAACCGACCTTGAATGCTAGGAAAACAAGATGGCTGGAATTTCTAAGTGAATATGACTTCAATATCAAGCATATAAAGGGAAAGGAGAATAAATTTGTCGATGCACTTCGTAGAAGAGTGCATCTCATGCATGCTACTGTTGTCAATATGCATCAGTCAGACTTGAAGAATAGAATTTTAGATGGTCTTGTTACAGACCATCATTACCT
>JZKD02S0954161.1:0-13757 GCA_000966675.3 Picea glauca
AAAATGGCATGTTTGTTCGAAGAAAACCTCAGTTAAGAGAGGGGGTAAAAAATGCAACAAATTCATTGAAATAAATTGTTGAAACTATCAATAAAGAACCAAATGAATAACGAACGAAAGAAATAAGTAGAGATCACTAGATGACATGGTCTTACTAGGAAAGCCTTTGAAAAATAAGGCCTATCGATCATTCATACATTTATAAATTTGTTTAAAAATAAATCATTAATATACCTTGAGAGAATTTCAAAATGTGTAAAATAATGTTATTTTATTTTAAGATATTGTATCTTGATTATCTGGCCAATTTGAATACCACAGGAAAATCTTGTTATCAGACAATAGGTTTTTTTATTTTCTTTCCTTGATGGAAGGTTTTGAATTATTAGTTAGTGGTAATCAAAGGTACATGGAATGACTACGTAGTTTAATAAATATGTGGCTAAATACATTATTTGATTCAAAAAGTCAAGAAAAAACAACACTATGAGAAGAATAAGTTTTTTTTTTTCGAAGAAAATTCGCTCAAAAAATTATATTAAATAATTTTTCTTGTTCTTTTACAAGCACATAATAATTCACTATCTCGATCTTCCAGAACAACAAAGATCTACTATAATCATAGGAGCTCCGATCATCCATTTCCTTCCCTACCAGCCAAGAAAAACACTACACTGCCTACTACAATCAAAATACTGAAATAAAATAAAATAAAATAAAAAACTAAATTTTTTAAGTTACATATCAAAGAGCACTTTCCCCCACAAGGACTAACAGTCTCATACAAAACCGGGAAGAATCAAGTACTTAAAAAATGTTCCAATGTTGGAATGGCCCCTCGATTTCTCCATCCCAAGTAAAATAGGTTAGTCTTCCTTTTGGGGAGGAGAGCGCCCGCTTTGACCGTTTATCCACCTCCTCATTGGATTCCCTAAAAATGCGATGGAAGCTGATAGGAAGGTTGTCTTCAACTCTCGAACTCTATTCTTCCACCCTTCGATGTTGATAGCTTGAAGCTTCTCGTTCGTCTGGAGCCAATCAATGATCACTTTGGAATCCCCCAAAACCTGAAGTTGTTGAATTCCCATATGTCTTGCAATCAGGAGTGAGGTCCACGCCCCCAATAATTCAGCCTTTGTGTTTGACCCTATGCCACAGTTGATATACCATCTATAATCAGGTATATTTATACACTTCAAAGTGCCTCCAACCCCGCACATGGTTCCCTCTGCCATCGTTGCCCCATCGAAGAAAGCCACATTAAATCCAAAAATTCTATTGAATGTTTTTATCCTTAATACCTAAGGCTTAATGTCTCTTTGTTTTTTCCTGATCACGCCAATGGTCTTCAAAGCAACTGCTATCATCGAGGTCATATTCCCTTCAAACAAAGTTAGGTTATGCTCCTTCCAAATGTACCAGATTGTGAACAGTGGGAGCAATTTGGATCTTGTCTAGTTTAGGACCCACACATCCATACATTCAACAATGGCCTGGCTAAACCACACACAATCGAACTGTTAAAAATACGCCAAAAAAGTCCAGACCAACTTTGTAAATGAACAATGGATGAACAAATTTGGGGCATCTTATGTGCTTGAGTTAAAAACATATTTTTTCCATGAAGCACAATAAGAGCCTTATAATTCGAAACAAAGGACATTACTTTCTTTTAGTTAGAAAAAGTGATTGAAAACTAGCTTTTAATGATTACTCATTTTGATATTGCCTTAAGAAAATTTGATCTACATTTATAGATTAGAGTGATGAGTACTTAATCTCCAATGTTTTTGACAATGAGTATTGGGGAGATTCTATTTGAGTATTGGGGAGATTCTATTCATGGAGGCAAATTTTAGCTAGAATTAAAATATAATAAAATACAGAAAGGTGATGCCATATTGGTAACAATTAAATTAAATGATGAGCTTTTATGAAGTAATAATTCAATAATGTAGATAACATTTAATGGTGGGTAAGATGGGAATGGGATTTCATCTTTTATATAGCTATATGTACACTAACCAGTAGAATTGCTAGGATATTTAGACATTTGAGAGTTAATTAAGATCAACTTCATCTAATGTGTATTTATGTGGTGTTTATTTAGTGTGTTTCCTTAGTATGCATTAGTATGCATTTGTAGTTATGTAATCCAATGGTCATGATATGTTATAGACAAAAAGTGATCTAATGGTTCATATTCTCCTCGATACTGACAACTATATTGATTCATAGCTTAAGACCCGATTAATCCGTAATATTATTTACATATCATGGAGGGTCATTTATTGATGATCAATTGTGAGAATCTCATATGTAAAAGAAAAAAATAACTTTTTCATTAATATATTGCCTTAAGTGTCCACTTGGCTAGGGCTATGGTTTGTTTCCCTCTTTGGGGGATTTCACCATGTAATACAATGGTGTACTAATATTTGATTTATTTGTGAGAGAGTTTGGTTCTTAAGGTGTTAGACCTATGTGGAAATACCCTATTTATTGAACATGGTATCATATCTCATCTAAAGACTCTCTCTTGTTGTTGATTGAGATCTTGAACCTATGTCATTGCATGTATCAAACAATTTATGGATTCTATTATTTCTATGCATTTTTAGGATGAGATGGATGTTGCATTGCATCTGGAACACTTATTTTAGTTGGAAACACTTTTAATTTTACCCAAAAAGGTTTCTATTTTCCCAAGATACAACCATTTTTATCAAATCTAGAGGTATAAAGTTTCATTATGTTTTTTCATTTGTTTTTATATATTGTATTAGTATTTTAGATTTTCTATGTATATGCCCAATTTACTACACTTTATGGTCTGCATATTCTCTTTTCCGTGCACTTTGTGTAATCTTGGAAAACCAAAAACACAGCAGAAAGTGTCTATTTTTCTATATATGCTCTTTACTCTACGCTTTATGTGATATTAGCAAATTAGAAACAAAGAGAAAACTTGCATTTTCCGAATAGGCTAAATGAGATCCAACCCATTTTTATTAAGTTTTATATCTATTTTTGTTTTTAAAATTTTATTTTGTTTTCTGTGTATTTGTGTTGAAGTTTTTTACAGACAAAAAAAAACATTAATTCAAGTCTTTCTTTTCATAAAGTTATTTTTTGAAAACATTAATGCAACTTTAAATTATCAAATAGCTTCTTTCTTTCTTTCTTCTTCTTCTTCTTTTTTATTATTTTTTTATACCCCAGGTGCGCCACACATCCTGCAAGCATGGAACACAAATAAAGCGGGGTGAGAATCGAACTTGAGACCTTCTTTACACAATTCCTTCCATTTACACGACACATGCCAATCGGTCACACCCCCCGGGCAATTATCAAATAACTTTATTGTAAAGTGTTTTTCACTAAAATTATAAAAGTGAGTCAATATAAAATAATTTGAATGTTCTTTTTAAGTTATTTTTTGCATACATCTTTAATTTATAAAAGTGATTCTCACTTTTTATTTAGAAAAGTGGGTCAGTTAATGTAAAACTTATTTATAAAATTGAGTTTATATGCAAATTTAGAGAAGGAAGGGAAACATTTTTTTACTCAAAAGTTTCATTGTGCACTCATCACCATGTGGGCCAAATTTTCCGGTGTCATTTTTTTAACTACCTATTTTTTGAGAGATTTCCATCAAGATAGATAGTTTCTACTTTCAAAACCATCTTAACTTCGTATTTTGATATGGCTAGTCCAAGTGATCTTTTTCTTACCAATTCAAACTACTTATCATGGAAATCTAGTATGAAGAATGTACTATGAAGTAAATGACTTTATCATAATATCTTGGGAATAGAAATTGCACCCACTTATCCTATTGGGAATAGAAATTGCACCCACTTATCCTTTAAATAAATCCAAGTAAGATCGTAAAAATGACAAAGCATGTGGATTAATGAGAATGTCCATCTCTAATGATTTATGGCTTCACCTTCAAAGAGTAAACCATCTCTTATAACACATTCCTATAATTTCTTTTTTTATTTGTAGTGCCTACAAAGATAACAAACAACTAACAATCATTACACTAAAATAATGATGTGCAATTTTTTTTTATGTTAATTAATTTTAATAAAATAAAATAAAAAAATATTAATAGTAGAATTTTCCAATCAACTTAAAAAATAAGAATAAATTAAAAATAGGACAACCATATTGAACAGATTGTACACGAAAAACAACATCCCCTTAGTTTTGTCAAGTGTACAATAATCTCGTCCTGTATATGTTTGATCCATAAAGGTTCTAATTTGTTCCAACATGAATAGTAGAAGACTAATTTCAATTTGTCTCAAAATTATTCCCATGAAGCAATAGAAGTTCTTTCTAGGAAGGACTCTTAGCATTAGAAGTCACTTTTAGATTGCTAGAAGGGTAAGCCCAATATTCATTTGAATATTAAGATTTACTCTTAGATTGTTAGAAGGGTAAGTTCAATATTCATTTGAATATTAAGATTAAATGTTTAAATAAGATTTGATAGGTGAATAGATAAGACTAAAAGAGAAAGGGAGAGGATAACAAGATGAGGTTTAAAAAAGCATAGCATTGAGCATGGAGTCATAACAGCTCTGCATATCAAAGAAAATCTTAAGACTAAATGTTTAAATAAGATTTGATAGGTGAATAGACAAGACTAAAAGAGAAAGGGAGAGGATAACAAGATGAGGTTTAAAAAAGCATAGCATTGAGCATGGAGTCATAACAGCTCTGCATATCAAAGAAAATCAAGATGTGTTGTCAGATCAAAAACTATAAGATGATGAATGAAAGAATGAAAAAGATAACAAAGAGTAGAACATTCACCAAACAGAAACCCTATCTGCTAAATGAATGCAACATACTTTAACAATGATTAATAAACTTGTCACAACAGATCCTCTGCTACTCAAGAGTCCATCAATCAAAGTCAGCCATGATCTTCAAAGTATGCAGTCTTATTCAAGCAAAAAGATAAAGGAATGAAAAACAAAGCAAATTAACATTCTGACAATACACCCTTCATGAATCGGCTAGAAATGATTACATTATGATATGCCCTCCAGCTTACAAATTGGACACATGCAGTGTTGTTGCTTCCTCCAGCTCTCTCGAGCCTCTTGACTGAACCCTTTTACAACGTTTTTTGCCAAAATATATAGGATATCCTCTTTACAAAGATGAGGGATCCGTCATGTTCAGACTTTTTCTTTTTCAAAATTAGAAGAAGTTACAATAGAATAATAACAATTTCCAAACAAATTGCTAAATTTTAGGATTCACTTCTTGACCTAATTAATGCATTCAAATCTCACATGAGTTTGGGTGTTAAAATTGATGATTCCTGAAGTCTTCATGGTGATTTAGCGTGCTCCCTCCAGCTGGCAGTTGAAAAATTCTTGGTCTCAAGCTGACTGTGTGGTTTTGCAGCGTCTAGGTAAACTTCGCTGCAAAAAACTCCGCTACAGCACTTTCGCAGCGTGCAGATTCACTGCAAAATATCTGTTTCTAATTGTCTTCAAACTCGGACCCTGTTTTAGCGATGTGCATGCTATATAATGGTTTTGGTCGCTGCATTTAATGATCTCTATCTTCCTATCTTCAAATTTAGTTCAGCAGAAACAACAGCCACAGCTAACTATATAATAAATACCATCGTCATCACCATTATATCTGGTTATGGTGTCGAAGGAGGGGACTCGTTCTCAGAAACTTGCAAAATAGAATCTTCTTTGGGAAAAGCAACATAATCAACAAGGGCTACAGGCCTAGACAACTCTCTTTATCATATACCTTGTGCAAGCCTTCGAACATCAGGAAGCTCCATCTGTTTATGCATTCGACACTTGGGTGATGACGATAATGCATCTGTTTGATAGTTGGGCACTTGGATCTTACACGGTGGACTTGCCGCAGGACTATACCTGGCGATGCTGGCATTGCCACGGCCACCCGGGCACTGTTTGCTTCTTATCAGTTGGCATGTTGAACTGGGCATTTTCATGATTATGTTGCTCTGAGATAGGCCACAAATGGCCAATATTTTTTTGCACAAAATTCGTATCAAATTTGTAGATCCAGACACTGAGCCTGTAAGAAAGAAAGTCCCGTGCTTCAAAATGACATGTGCTACTTAAATTTGGCCAAATTTGAAATTTAAGTGGTAAGAGGGACCACTTCTTAAAGATAAATTTGTGTCTTATTTGTTACTGCTATCACTTTTGTACAATTTTGAGACATCTTTCTATCCATATGCAACCGTTGAATGCATTGTAACTCAATTTTCTTGATTTACAGTAAATAAAAATGAATATATAACACACATGCACCCCTTGAATGCATTGTAATTCAATTTTCTTGATTCACAGTAAATAAATGTGAATATATAACACACATGCACCCCTGGAATACATTGTAACTCAATTTTCTTGATTCACATTAAATAAAAGTCAATATATAACACACTAAGGAGGAAGTGAAAAACATAAGGAAATGCATAATGCACAAATGGTAGAGGAAACAAATGAAAATCCATATCAAACAACAATATACAAATGGCTTGATATGTGGAAATCATAACATCATTTTATTTAAACCATTTGGTGAGGGTATAGATCATCATTAAAACAATATTACTCATTCATAATTCTATGACATAGAAAATTACAAATTACAAATGTTCTCCTTACAGTGGAGAGTAGAATATGGTATATCAATGAAAAAATAAATTAACATGTATTTCTTGATTCTAGATTTGTGTATTGATTTGTTTTTAGTATTTTTTAACTTTATAAATTTGAAGTTAAGATATTGCAAAAAAGGAAAAGGTATGCTCGAGTTAGTAGCATGAGACGAGTTGTGTTTATCATCCATAGAAAGAGTGGTATTTCTCGTCCATGAAAAAGGTTCTCACCCTTGCCACCATACTACATTTCGAACGCCACTAGAATAGGAGAAATAGTGTGTGAGATTGAGGAACATTAAATGTTGTCATCGTCATGACTATAACAAATGGAGGAATGAGTGAGTGGGCATTGCAAAAAGAAGAAAAGTAATTGAAAACCCTAGTTGTAGAGGCATCCAAACAAGGGAAACAAGCTAGAGAAAACAATGAAGGATTTGTAAGGAGCCTCACAAAATTTTAAAAATCAAAATAATGACTCTGTCTCCCATAAGAAAGGCTCTTCTCTTTGAAAAAAAGGCCCCAATCATAAATTTCTTTGGTCTATGGCCAAATAACAGGGTAATTGAATTTTATCTCCCAAAATATTGGATTACACCATTATGGGGTTGATTGAGTTTTTTTCTTTATGGTCAAGGATGTATTTCCTTCTTGTTCAAGTTCAAGAAATACCATGACTTGATATTCAGGATCACACTTTATTTGATGGATCATTGAGGGCTATATTTGAATCACTAAACATTACATTTTAATCTTGAATAGGATCTCCCTAAATTGGTTCCAACATGGATTTTCCTTTGGCACCCCTCATTGATATTCTCATATGATCCAACCTTTGGAGTGATTCAAAACAACAACAATAATTTAATAGAAAAATAGATGCCAAAAGAAAATCAGTATGCATGTGCATGAATATGTTCCAAAGGAGACCTTGAGAAGGGACATCCCAAGGCAATAAAAACCAATGTAGATGGTTAGTTCCACCTCTAGGAGTTGGACTATGAGCAACCCCCTTTTAAGTGCAATAGGTGCCATGGATATGGACATTTACCTAAAAGAAATGTACAAAGGGTGTGCCACCTCCACCCAATTAGCTAAATGAAGAAGAATCCATGCCAACAATGAACATGTGCAATAAAATAAAACCCCCTTTATAACCCAAATAGTTTAATGATATTGAATTAATGGAAAAGAAACAACCCTCACTTTAGCACAACAAGTGCAAAACTCATATTTCATTCACACGCTTAGAAAATATCTATGAGGTTCTAAGTGAGAATGATCATTGAGAAAATTAAGAAGAGGAGGCTCTAGAGGAAGAGAAAGACCATGAGGTGCTTCAAGAAGCAAAAGAATCTTAGAGGGAATGAGACAAGTAGGAACATTAAGAGCCTGTCGTCACGGATGCCCCTTCGATTTAAGAAGAAATAAAGGTAGGAGGAAGGTTCAACTTTGGACTCCAACATATGTTGGAACAATAAGGAATTAACTTGGCTCTCCCCCTTTTACGAGAGGAAAAAAAATCCAAAAGGAGGTTTGGGAAAGATAAGTTTTTTAGGTATAGACTTTTTGATGTGTTTTGCTTTGCAAATAGTTTGAGAAAAAGTTCATAAGCATGCAAAGTAAACAATGCAAAGAAATAGAAAAGAAAGCACTCTCCTCTAAACTTGTTGACACTAGAATTTTCCATCCATCGACGTAAATGGATTTCCCAAGCTAAGTCTCAAAATCCAGTTTCTCATCCACAATTGGAAAATCCTCTAGTTTACGGTACTGGATATTGGATCTATTTTTTCAGTTATTTATTTTTTATGGGTTTTGTTATAGGTACAAAGATACAAAAACTAAAATAGAGTGAACAATTTAATTTAAATAAAATGAATGAAACAATAACAAATATGATACAAATTAGAGAGAACAAGTTAAAAAAAAAAAACGGAAATTCCTAGCAAATTCAAAAGAATAATATTTTCAGATATTGATTTTAGTCGAATTCATCAATGTAATTTTCATATTGTGTTCCCAGATTGACAAATAAACTTGTAAAAAAATTACCAATGAAATCATAATAACTCAAATACATTAAATAGCATACTCATATTGCAACCGTGAAAATATTCAAGCAAACAATTCATAGTAAAAACATGAAATAATTCAAGAAAACAACGATGAGCTAAATAATCATCTACAAGAATTCATCAACAATTGTAGTAATTCTTGTCAAAACTTGGAGTTTTAGATTACAACGCTTTCTCCAAAATTCTAAACATCCATTCCTTGAACCACTTACATATATTTATACAAAACTTAGATAAGGAGTTACAATAAACCCTTTAGCTTCCTATTGGATTTTCACATACTCCTCAAAATTCAAAAAAGAATTTGAGGAACTATATCCCTTTGAGAATTAAAATTTGAGAAACTGTAAAATGAGCATGTCCCCTTCATAAATGCTAAAGGGTTGGTACAAAATAAAAGATACTAAGACATACCCTACAAGTATATCCATAATTGATAATCTTCATGAAAAGATTTAAAAAAAGGTAACAAAATTGACTCTTGTGTAACTTATCTCGATGGAAATAAAGGGCATTTATGTCCTTTCCTCATGCTCTGATAATCATTTGTCTAAAATTTATAAATAAGGGTGTATGTTAGGCTTCTTGGGTGTGACTAAATTTTCACATAGGTCTTATTATACTATCATCTAGACATCCATAACCCTGATGGAGTCACCACAAAGTTTCAAAAAATGATCTACTTCTATTCAAGCATCAAAATGCTCGAGGGTAATTGTGTTACCCTTTTGCTTAAATACTTTCCCATACTTCTTCTTTTATTTTACCTTATTTGAAAGTGATAAGGCAAATGAAATGTTTATCAAGTTGTATTAAAAGGGTTTATCACCTTTATTTGGGATTATAATGTTTTTCATACCAAAAGTAAAACATCTCATGTAAAATTTTATGAGGAATTTTAGTTTTCACCTTTGGAAGGTTGATCCCTATAGAAGAAATAAATCATTCCCCAAGAGATACCATTTTAAAATTTGAAATCAAGAGTATGGTCTTATTATAAAGACCTATCTCGACACCATTATACTAATTATAGAACTCCATTGTTGTAGATAAAAAGAGACGTAGGATGATTCATCCATTTATTGAGGCAAAACAAGATGCAAAAACTTGATAATTTAAATCGATGACCAAAAGGAAATAAAAACAAAACCCTATTTAACATACACAAACTAGTTCATCCTTTTATATGAACTAATAGAAGTAACATTTCAAATGCAAGCCATTGGTAGGTAGAGGGAACTATAACACCTCATATTTGGCCTTCGACAACTAAACCTATACTATGGCTCATATTAATATTTCATTTTATTAGTATCTATTGGACTTAGTGATATTGATAAAGACTATTGTATGTGGACATTTTGACATACCTATGTGTGTATAATATATGAATTTTACCATTTTATGTTCAATTATGATAGTTATGTGATTTCCTTTGAAAATGAAAATTAAAATGTGGAATTTCAATACATGGATACTAGTTCAATTTGTATTGTGAAGATAAAACGAGTATAATACATGGTGAAAAAGAACATGCATGCTTACTTGTATTGTGTATGTTATTGGGTGAGATAACCTGTAAGTTGGCAGGCTATGTGATAGCCAAATGGTCATAATGTTGAGGTAACCTAGATATTGCGGTATACATTATGAGGATAGTTATATGTTATTAGTTTTACTTATGATTTAATTTATGATTCCCAAACGCTTGGGATATACATCATGGGTAAGTATGCTTTTGATAGTATGCACAACTTTCTCATAGTGGTTGTTTGATGAAGTGACTCGAAGAACACTGGTTGCACAATATGGGTCAGTGTAGAGTGTTAACCCGAGTTATTTCAAGAGGGGTGGAGGTGTTTCCCACCATGTATCCTCCAAAACTTGGAGTCATGAGAGGTTTTTGTTATCCATGCTCCCATATATGTGTGATGGAAACTATGGGTTGTATTTTGGGGAAGTTAGGTCAATATAATCGATGCTTCCACCTCGAAATTATATTTGGAGTTAGGTCAATATAGTTGATGCTATAGAATATTGCAACATAGGAAGACATGGAAGGCGGATGATGGAAGTAATGGTGGGTAGGTGTTCGAAGTTGATTATGAGTCTAGTTGGTATCGTGATAAGTATTTGGTGGTGTCATCCTTTGTTATATACCACCATGATAATATTTCTTATCCTACTTAAATAAACTTGTCTAATTCATTTATGATAATCTTGGAGTGATGATCAATCAATGTTGAATTATTGTGTTTTTGTTAGTAAATATTAATGGATGATTCATTTACTTGATTTAACATCTTACATGCTTGGTTGTAAACATATAGGAACTATGCATCAGAGACAATGATCGTTTATTATTAGTACACATGTGAGATATATGTATGCTATATATGCATACATAAACCACATGAAGACACTAGTACAATAACTTGATGTATTAATTACTAAACTAGGTTATCAATCACTTAATTAATGATTTAATGATCATGTAAAATTATATTGCATACACATGAATATATAGTAGCATTAAATTCCCTCATTAACTTTGATTATTGGTTGGTATGATGAATTAAATGGGTATGGTGGGGTGCTATAAAATTTTCGGAGGAAATGTCAAATTGCATTAATAAGTTATCATGAGAAGGAAGACTTTGAATTCTATTTTTATTTTTATTATTTTATTTTAATTCATATATTCCCTAAAACTTTAAGGGAGGTAGATGTCCTATTAATGAGGGTGGTTGAGAAGAATTAGGGGGATGTGTATGGAAATTTGATAAACAAAGATGAGGTAGTGTTGAGGGGATGCTTGAGGTTGGAACTTGTTGAAAAATTGGAGAATTCTTGGAAGAAATATTTTATTACGAAAATATTCTAAGATCCAAATTGTGTGTTATCGTTCTTCGAGTCTCAGACATGGAGAGCTAGGAAACTCAAAGGTTTCTTGGAGCTAGGAAGCTAGCTAGACTCCTAGTTGGTAGGGATTCTTAATTCCACTTTAGGCATCAAATGAGGGAGAAGATAGATATTTTCTATTGATATACTACAACTCCATTCTTAGACAATTTTGGCATTTAAAGAGGTATTGTTCAAGTGAATTTAGATGTTTAAAATTTTGTTTAAATTTTGAAATTACGAGCTACAATTATTCTTAGTAATTTCATTCAAAAGATAGTTTAAATGATTGAGAATTCAATAGTTGGTAACCATAAACAAGGCCAATTCTACTTTATTTCACTACTCTTTCAAACATTACTAAACTCACAAGAAAATAGTTAAATTGTCGTAGATAATCCAAGTAGGAAATTTGGTGAAGTCATTAGTAAATCATTAGAACCCTATTTGGTTGTCTAAACCCCAATGGGTGCTATAGGAACTCAATATAACTCTCTAGGTCTTGGAGGGGATAAGTATTTTCACCTAAACTTCCAGTTATATTTGATATAGACCAAGACATAACAGGTTAAATTTAGCAAGATTACCCTTCGATCATGATATTTATCCCACATGAGAGAAAGGTCACCTACCTGAAATTTCTTGCCACAAATATTCTTGACAAACTAGCATTTAACTAGGCATTTGTGCACAAAGAATTTATGTGTCATCTTTTCTATTTATTCTTCTAATTTTAGAAATGCAATTATTCGACCTTGATTCTTGAAAAATTATTCTCCTAATATGGTTTGAGAGAATTGCAAGGAGGGGAGAAACAATTATAAAGGGAGAATCATAGGCTCTTTTCAATAGACCAAGAGATAAGGAAAATTTCCAAGGATGTTTTCATTGTTACCCTATTAACCCAAAAGGAATTGAGCAGATAGTTATTCCAATTCCTTTGGTGATCAACCATAATATTCTTGATAATTCAAATAAGGATTTTATTGGTTGACTCTACGAACCCATTCCCATATGAATAATAGTTAGAAGAGTACTTGACAAAAAATAATCTTTTTAACAAAAATGTTGTTAAATCATCATATAAAAACCATTGAGAATTATCAAACACCAAAATAGAGAGTGTATCAAATCTGATGATGATATTTTCCTGAAGGAATTGGATAACCACATGAAAATGATTTCCTTTCGTGGGAATGACTTCTACCAATCTAGAGTAGTAGTCATTTTTTGTCAAGATATGCATACTCCCCTTAGAATATTTTATATTTAATTCACCAACAAAATCAATTCCCCATTACAAGAAATATTTTTCAACACATACAAGTTGCAAAGTAAAAGATGTCGATTTGGTTTAGCTTGGATGGTTGGGAGGAATGATTGTTAACCTCCCCACCTAGGTTCAATTCCCACAAGTGACATGTTGAGCTCTTAACAAGAATATTATTTTAATGGCTTCAATACTTTTTGTTCACTAACCTTGTGCCTTGAAGATTCTAAGTTTTACCCTGAGTACCATCCTTGAAATGAGGGGAAGTACTTAGGGTTTTCCCCAAGAAATATAACCTATAAATAAAAAATTGCAAAGACAAAGATGCCTTCTTTCCTTTTCCTTCATAAACCTGCCATACATGGTAGTTTGTAACATATAAATATTAGTCCTTAAACAAGGTGGGACAATAATACTCAACTCTTAAATTTTTATGAGCAAACGTATCATCATAATGGTGTACATCCATAGGTCCACCATGCAATTTAGAAAGGACCATTTGGGTATCTTTATTATCCAAGCATCTCAACAGTAAATTGTGACTTTTTTTATCTGAAAATGATATTGTTGATTAAAATGTATTGAGAATATTTAAGTCTTCACTCTCCCCTATCCCTTAGGTTTAGATACTCTAGGCTATTTCCATGTTGCGGATAATTTTTAAATCATGATACTAGGATTAGTAGTTGATGGAATAAACTAGGTATAATAATATTGTTAAGGATTTGTTGTCTCAACATTATTTGTTTGCATCATCTTGTGCCTCAAATGCTAGAAGCAAAGGCCTTGACCTTTGATGCTTTTATTAGGCTTGATATCAATA
>JZKD02S0954194.1:0-13757 GCA_000966675.3 Picea glauca
AAATGAGCATGTTAAAAATACAAATAGAAAGGCATCGCAATGATCAAGGTGGAGCATTGACAGAAGCATGTGGAGGGTAGTGGGTGAAACGACATGAAGAATAAGGAATAGACTTTAGGTGATTCCAATGTTCACTTGTGTAAGGTTAGGAATAAATTTTAGGTGATAGAATCCTAAGGTGGGCATGAAGAAATCACATGTGAAAACTTGATTTAGGAGTTCACTTATCTCAAGTTGGGAATATACTTTAAGTGATATAGTAATAGGGGGTTGTTGTGATGATTCCCAAATAACCAAATAAACTTAAAGGGGGATATGTTGTTTATCCTGAGTTGAGTTTAAATAGGACATTTTTAAGTTAATCTTGACTCAGTTAGGGGTGGTTTTATTGTAAGTGATTTATGATGGAATATGATTTTAGTCCATGGTATTCATGTGGTGGAATACTATTTAATATGACTATTGTCACCATTGTAATGTGCCTAAAATGGTCAACTTAGCTTGATTGGCCAAGGTAATAAATATATATTTGATGCTAGTTTTCTCGATTAAGGGTTTCCCCGATAATCATTGGTGTTTAGTTTGTGCTTGTAGTTCATTTCGTTTCTCTCTACAATGAAGAGGTGTGTGACCTTGGTAGTGGTGATTTTGTTGTGCAAGCATGTGTGTGGTAGGGTACTTTGAGACTGAACCACTAGTGAATTTGTGAGAGATCATCAATTGGGGTAAAGACACCATCTGAGTGAGTGTATAATGGGTACGTGTGTGTAATATAAGGCTTGCAAGTCATGTGATTGAGATGTGAGTTGTGTCTATGATTGATTTTTTTAATCACAACCATGAGAGGAACAATTGAAGGCATGGAATAATTACATGTTCTCCTAGTGTATTTGCATAAGCATGGTGTATTGATGTTTATTTCAACTATGGGATATTATGTGTATGAATAATTTGCTTACAATCAAGTTATATTAACAAAGAAGGATGATTTTATTTGTCAAGGATGGCCTTGTTGCGGTAGTTGTTAATTGTTGTAAATGCTTGATCTACTTGATGGCATGGTGTTGGGGTGTGGTAGAGATATTCCTTTTGGTTGTTATCTCGATTCAATTCTCAAGTGTGGACTTGTTGCCATCTAGGCGATGTTTGGCAACTACAGACCTTATGCACATAAAGGTCATGTCAAAAACCCATCTCCTAGCTTGTTTTCGAGAATAAGAACATGGGCTATGGTTATGTAACAATCCTTTATGGAATCTATTATAATATGCAAGATGGTCCTTGCGTTATTGTTTAGATGATGCCCAATGAATGTGATTGACCTAGAGTTGGGAAGTAAAAGTCTAAAGACTTAATAGAAAAGATTGGTTGTTGAAAGCATTGGTCCAGACATTTGTTGTGTATAGCCATAGTCGAGATGTTAGAGCTAGATGAGACTGAAGCTAAGGATTCATTTCCAATGATACCACCAATCTAGTTCCCTGGGTGCTTTATTGATCGACTTCCAGTTTGATGGAAACAAGATATGTGGATTTGTTGAATTGATATTGGTCCTCTTGGCATGGCTCGCAATATGTGATTGTTGGTATGAACTTGGCTTTGCCTATCAACTGGAACATTTGCATGAAGATGAAGGTAGGAGAGGGCAACTAGAAGGATGCATCATTCTCAATGAATAGAATTCATTGTAGACACTATGTTTTGTCATGGTGACAAGAAAAAAGCTTCCACATCTTATTTCGTTGCACGGTTTGAGAAGGAGTGATGGGTTCGTAAGAGTGAGAGACACATTGACATTAGTTCATTAATGCCATTGTCGTGTGTGTGAAACGATCTTTGTTGGATGAGAGTTCTACTACTCGAACTCTCAATGAGTGGATGAGAGAGTGTAACATGGAAAGGTAGTGTATGTTTGCATGGTTGGTGATAGTTAGGTCAAAGGAGGAAGGGGGGAGCTGAGGCACTGCAAGGATCAAGGAGGAGCATTGGCGAAAGCACACAAAGGCTAGTAGGTAGAATTATATGAAGAAATCATATGTAAAAACCTTGATTTAGATGTTGACTTATGTAAGGTTCGGAATAGGATTTAGGTGATAGAATTAACAGTTGTTATAATGATTTAGATAATAGGATAAACATAGAGGAGTATAGGTTGTTTATCTTGAGTCAAGTTTAAAGGGGGATGGTTAGCTTAATCTCGACTTGGTCAATGGTGAGTTTACTATAAGGGGTTTATAGTGACATGTGATTTTAGTCCATCATATTCATGTGAAGGAGCTCTATTTAAGTCGCTTATTGTCTCCATTGTGAAGTGTCCAAAGAGATCAACTTGTTCAAATTGATCAAGGTAATAAAGATATATTTGACATTGGGTTTCTTGATTAATGTTTTCCAAGATAATGCCAATGTTTAATGTGTTTCTCTCCTTGTATAATATTTTAGCAATTCAAAAGGTTGAAAATGGAAAAAAACTTAAATGTACAATATTCTCAAAACATAATCATGTTAACTAAATTTTAAGCTTTCCATAATGTCTAGGTCACTTTATTGAAGTGGCTTATATTATTAATAGTCCTTACCTTTGGCAGGAGACTATTGTTTTCACTTTTTCAACTTTTAGTTCTTTCATCTAGTAGAAGACTATTGTTTTCACTTTTCCGATTAGTTGTGCAATGATACATTGAAAATCTATAACCTTCATAAAGTTTTATTGAAAATACTTAAAATTTCATGTGATTTCTTAAATTCTAACGAATTAAAAAATAGTGATTTGACCTTTCTTATCACAAATCAAAATAATAATAAAACTTGTCAAACTCTATTATAAAGATATTACAAACCTATGATATTTCTAAAATTTATAAAAATAATATTTATTTTTTATGATTTTACTTAAATTCTCATCAGTTGAATTTTTTAGTCCTAAACTTTTCTTATCAACATGGGCTTGTCCATTAAAGCCTCTCAAAATTTACTACAATTCATAAGTTTTGAACAAAATATATTGTTTGAGTAAAAAATAATTGTTTTTTTAAATTATTTTATATTTTTACCAAGTTTACAAAATATGGTTTTGTTCTATCAAAGCCCCAAAATTTATGGCAATTCACAAGTTTGATTAAAAGATATTAATTTTTTAAATTATTTTCTAATTTTTCTAATTTTACAAAATATATGACTAAAACATTCCTAAACCACACAATTTTTTATTTGATGATTTGAAAGACCATCAAAAGTTAGAATTGTTTATGTATTATTTAACCTATTCTATAAAAATAGGATTACACTACTTTTTTGTGAGAGTAAAACTTATTTTACATTACAAGTGGCAAAAAAATTGATTACACATTTGGTAGAGGGTTTTAGGTGAGGTATCTCAACCTAAAACCATTGCTATGGTCTGCCAAATTTCTAGCTTTTAATTTTTCCAAAACAAAATTTAGCATTGTGTGTATGTTATCAAGCCTTTGGCTTCTGAAATGAAAATGAAAGATATGAAAATAAATTTTACAATGCCTTGGCCTATGGATTTTAACAACTATCATATATATAAAAAAAAACATTTTAAAGGAAAATTGGCCTTCAGACTCTAGGCGATATACAAAAACACAAAGGAATAGGGGTAGAAGGAAAACTAAACTTGGACCCCTAGTGGCTAGTCAACATCTTTATCCAAGAATATCGGGTGTTGTGGGTCTACCCCTGGTGGTTGTGCTTCTCCATCTTCCTCTGCCTCCTCCTTTGAAGTTGTGCTTAAGCCTTGAAGGGATTGTAGTAGAAAATTGTATTTATCATTAAACTAGTGGAGCTCCTCCTTGATTACTTATAGGATTGGGTTGCTTCTTTCCTCCACAAAGTTTATATGGCATACAATTATCTCCTTTGTGTGCCAATATAGATCTATAGTTAAGGAATACCTGGTATTCGTGCTTCTAGGTAATCCTAAATATGGGTTGATGTGTTCCAACTCCTCATCATTTTGGAGCTTTCAATGGCTCCTCTTTGTTCTCAAATATTGTTTTCCATCTTTTGCAGTCGTTGGATAGTGGCAATCTTATGCCTAACCCCAAAACCTATTGAAATCCTATGAGCTTTCATTTTCTTCTTCCTAGACCTAGGTTTATGCCCTCTTGGCTATTGATGTGGCTTGCAAACTCGAATATGATCTATGTGAATTGGGGGCACCCCCTGTGCATCACTATAGAGTTATCCTCTTCAACCAAATGATGAGCTCACCCCATCAACTCTCCCTCTTCCTCCTTGCATTGATTGGCCACATGGAGTATAGCGTCTCCATACCGATATATCAAGTCAATCTTCAAAAGGTGTTCATAGACCCATAAGATACAATTCTTCAACTTCTAATACAACCAAAGGTCTTCTTTTCTCTATAGTTATGCCCCCAACACAACTCTCTATGAAATTTCCCACCTCCATAGATAATCAAGCAATTCCCTAAGTGGGTTCAAGAGTCAATTGCCCTATTTCCCTTCATCTTAAGTCAAGAGAATGAACTAACTATGGATGAGTTAATGTTGGCCATCCTTGACTTCTTTCTTTCCCTTCCAATCAAATTCTAACTTTTAGATATGCTAAAACCATCTATAAAGCCATGAGGGACCAATTGATGAATTTCTAGGTTGATAAGCCATTATGTTTTCATTCCTACTTGGTTTACTTGTATATCTTATACCGGGCACCCTTCATGGCTCACTTGGGGTTAGAAAAGGTTGATAAGGAAAGGGGACCCAATGGGTGTACTAACTAACTACCATGGGTAAAGAAAGATGCAAAAAACACAATCCTGACAAACTTATTAATACATTCATGTATGTGGTATTTTATGTCGTTAAAGTTAAATAGCTAAAAATAATGCCAACAAAGTTCAGGTCTTATTTTCAAGTGGGATCTAAGATCGGGAGGGGATGTTGGTTCCTAAGGGAGGACTTCTCATTGATCAAAATATATGAGTAAGACTCACCTCCCTACAAGTTTCCCATGTTTTTAACCCTTGGAATATTTGTGTTGGAATATGTGAGGCAATTGTCCTAAGTGGGTGACAAGTACTTTCTGGGCCAAAGAAGAAGGGATATGTGGCCTACCCTATTTCCATGGGAGGTTATGTATTCACCAATCCCAAGGGAAGTACGGAGGCTACCAAGATCTTGGAGACTATGAATTTTTCCCTAGATAATCCCTAGAAATATGATCCTTATTTTGTTATCCCCCAAGCCAAGGGAAAGAAGGCCATAGGGACTAAGAATCATGAGAGCGAGCAAAAAGAAAAAAATGGCCAATAGAGGATCCTGGTTGTAAGTAAGGGAAATCATGACTACTGAGGGGTAGAATCTTGAAGAAGATACTACGTGGGATTTTCTTGACCCAAAAATAGAAAATCCTGATGTGCCCCCTTTTGATACATTTTATAAGAAGGAAGATGTAGGCCCTGTGGTTTATGACATTAAGTTTGTGGTGTTTCCCCATGATCAAAGAGTTGAGGTTGTTGAGGATAATTTTGAGAAACACAAAAGCAATGCCTAGTGGGTCATGATGACATATATAAAAAAGGAAAAGTGCCCTATGGATTAATTCCCGAAGATGTAGAATTCTCCAAGATCAATGATGAATTCATGAAGATGATGAGGATGAGAAGGAAATGGCAAGGTTTTTTCCCGTACAAGAGGAGAGACTCAAACAAAGGAAAATCTTGTATCCTAGGTAATTACCCACGGAGAAAGTGAGGATAGCCTCACATATGCAAAGTTTAGGGATAGGCACTGCCAAGAGCACTCCTATGATTGACAAGGAGGATCTCTAGTCCACCTTCATGCCAGCTAAGGAACAAGAGCATGGAATTTTGAAAAGATGATGGAAAAACCGGGAAAAGGGGCCATTGCTCCTAATCCTATGGCCCTTGGACTTCTAGCAATGCAGAAAAGGAGTAACAGGACAACCCCCCCTCCCTAACAATAATAAACCTCTCAAGGAATACATCAAGGACTAGTAGCCCCAACTATGTGAGAAGGAAATCCTCTTGAGAAAATATGAGAGGAAGACAAGGATAGGGATGAGGAAAGCAGGAAAAGAAAAAAGGAAGAGGGAGATAATGAGGAGGAAATGGAGGCCAAGAAATATAAGAAGGGGGAATCAGGAGGAGGAGCAGAGGATGATTCTAAAAATCCTATTCAATCTGAGGGAGTGGGAACCTCTTTTGGTACCACTCACTCATCCCATCCACCTCCTTTGGATAGTTCAACCTACTCTCCCTCTCTGTGACAAGAGGGACTCCAATACCTATTGCTAATCCTACACAGACCTCCAACCCTCCATCATCTATGTTCGACCCTATCCTACGTCTCTTCTCAATCTCCTCATAGTCACATTTATATTTTCCCAAGTTATGATGTAGACAATGGGATATTAATAATGACTACTCTGGAGCCTTTGGTGGTCCAGCCCACCTAAAAACTACAAGCTCAAGACTTGAGGGTTGCATAGGTAAGGCTTTAGGCATCTCAGTTGTCTCCTCTAGACAATATACAAATGGAAAAGAGTAGTAGCACATGTCACATATCCATAATAAAAAATACAAAATACTGTTAAAAAAACAAATAAAATCGTTGTTGAAATATTTACTTCAGTCTAGTACTGTGGGATCCTTTTGGCATAATACGAAGGCACTCTTGTATCTCTGCTTGCCCAAACTTTTTTTATAATATCTCATAAAGGAACCATAAATTTAAGACCCTAGATGGGTAAATCACCAGTTTTTAATTTTTTTGGCTAAAATAAAAAATATGTACAACTTTTAGCCAGGGAAGATATTTCAAAAGTGTGGCTGAACTTTCATCTCTGATCAAATAGTTAATCAGAAATTCTTACTCTGCTAAGTCTCAAAAATTGGTTCTAAAACAGATATATAATATATAGTTGAGATCAAAACATTTTCTAAATTAGCAAACTGAATTTGAAACTTAAATCCTCAGCTATAAATAACAACAAAACTTAATTGAAGTAGTGAAGGGCCTCCCTAGAAATCATGGACTGGGATATTTCACTAATATGCAGAGAATATATGGTATCCCCTGGATGGTAACAGAGGTGTCAGAGGACCTGATATCCAAGATAGAAGAAAAGCATACAAAGACCATATACTGTTACAAACTTTTCTGAGTTTTCCTTTTCACAATAAAGAGTATCACAAACACACATGCACCTATTCTTACAACACATTCATTGTTTCAAAGAGTTAATCTTACCAGCAATTGCAAAGTTCCATTCTATTTACACAAATTCAAGAACCTAGCAAAGTAAATAAGTTTTGACGACATTCTGGATTGATTTAACATTTTCAACAGAATTACTAATTATTTAACTAGCATATTATCTATGGCATAACAAGATACATGTTTACTACACAGAAACAACTTGCATTCAATTGTCAAATCCCATACATGTTTACTACATAGAAACAACTTTCATTCAATTATCAAATCCCTTTGAAGTAATTTTCAGGGCCAAATTCAGAATTCCCTCGATGTTTGGATGCTCCTTACACATTGTTCATATATCTGTAACAGTGGATCCAAGTTATCACTGGAGGCAAGACGCCAAACAAGAAGCGGTTAGCATAGATCCCTGCAAAATCAAGCGTTGTTGCAAAAGCCCTGGGAAAGAAAGTTCCAATTAGAACAGGAGGACTCAGAACAAGATAGATTGTCAACATTTCCCCCATTTGAAAATGAATCGAACTTAAGACTTGTGGCATTTTTTGTTTCTAGCTTGTAATGGAACATTTCACAGAGAGGTAACTTTTGTTCTATCCAACCATCCCTTTGTTAAAAAATTGTAGATGTTTGTCATTCTGGGCACAATTTGAGTCATTGTTGGCAGAGATCATCATAAAACTATTTTGGCTAGGGTGTGCTACTAGAGGGAGTCAGGGGATACACCCAAAGTGTAAGGTTTATGAATCTATACTCGCTATTATTGCCTTAAGAAAATTGAGAGCTTCAAAACATCTTGTCTACAATATCTATTGAAAAGGATGACACTTCAAAAGAAAATGAAATTCCCAGTAAAATATGTAAGGTATGTATCTTAATTCAGTTATATAACAAATCCAAAATCGCAAAGCAGGACTCTGAAAAGTCGGCAAATTGTTGACAAAATAAATAAAGTCTTATAATCGCTTTTCGCATGCTTTATCAGATTTTCTGAATTTGAAAAATTACAAATTTATTTTCCCCAGATGCAAAACAAAGTCAACGGAAGCCAATTCATAACTCACAATCACAAAATCTTTCCATGGTGTACCATAGATAATTTGAAAGCCAAATATCAGGTCAACCATAAATACATCAATCCATTCTAGAAAATATGGGTTAAAAAGTAGATCCAATGTAAAAAGAAAAATTGCCATCTTAGTTATCAAAATAAGCTCAATAATATTTAAGGCTTGGGATCAAGGTTATAATGTAGAATTGATGAATGCTCAATCCAAACTGGCTTGACTGCACATCCCAAGAAAGCAATCTTTCACCATCATAGATTTGTTGAGAATCATGACAATGTTGTTTTTTGGTTTTGTTTTTTTTTTTTCTTGAAAAGACAAAATGACTCTAGAGTTAAGGGAACACGAACCAGTGTTCAATCCCACGTTTAGGCCAGTATCCATGCACAAATTAACATTGAATCTGAGTTATTGCTTCGGGGTTTTAACCATAGAACTTGGAAATGTTCATAGAGAACCCTAATGATGCCCAATCATTTATAATTAAGGCATGAATCCATATGGTGAGAGTGTTTGGAAATGTAATTCATTTGTATGACCCCTGAAAACATTGAAATTACAATAGAACCTACCAGGAGTGAACAATTTGTTTGGAGACATCACGATAGAGGTAGTAGGGCCTAGAACATGGAAAAGACGTCCTAAGTGTACTGATACACGAGACAACCAGATAAAGGTTATCACAAGACCCAATTTTGAAAGGTACCCAGTGCCCTGTTATGCATGCCAATAATAGCATTTTCATTGAAAAATTCCACATGTGGAAAAATAAACACTCAACATCCAACATTTGCACTCATAATCAAACATGAGACAAACACCCAGCTTCTGACAATTGCATAAGTGACCATGTATGACTCAACAAATACCCAAGATTCAAACAAAGGATGTCCTCGTAGAAAAGAGGCACTCGGGTATTTTTTTGCTCTAAGGATCCAATTAATTCGGAGGAACATCAAAGGGCATTGCTCAATGATGGATTGGATTGATGTATAGGAGAATTCAACAAAATTCTACTTTCAATTCAACATTACAGTGACGATAACCAATTACAGGAGCAACAATGTCGAGTTCCCGAACTCTAGGTTGAGAAGCATCAAATCATTTTTTATGCTAAAGATACGACATGTATCTAATATTACACAGGGATACGCTCTACAAAATTGGAGATGCACCCCACCCGCTCTCAAGATAACGAAACTCCATGTGAAATGTTTCAATACATCCCCAAAAAGACTGCCACATTTTTTAAAAGCAAGGATTGGCGAATTCGACATAGAGATTCCTCACAAATTTTTACAAAGTCTGAAACTCTAGACATTCAGAAGGAAAAACAAAATCTTGAACAAAACATCTGACATTCCTCTAAAAGAAATTAAAGAAAGTGTAAAAGAGAGAATCTTACACATTGTTAACCAATAATCAACCATTTGCGGAATAAGAATTTTTAGGAAATAGAGATAGAAACGACAGTATAAAGAACAGAGATTGTAACTTATCTCTTGAAGACTGCTGCAGACCAACAACTAGTCGAGTGAGCGATTTCTAGAGAACCGTAGGCAATCCCCACCACACGCCACCCCCTAGTTGGGCTATGATACCACTAGCGTGAAACAGGGATACAATAACTCTGCCCCACACAACACAAGGAGCAACTTCTTCTCTATTGTACAATACCTCAAAAATTACTCATCGTGTTATTCAGTGTGTGAATAGAAGGTCGAGGAGTGTGTGCATAGAAATCGTGTTATTCAGTGTGTGCATAGAAGGTCTAGGCTGTTATCTTAAGCTTCTAAAGAGTTTTCCATGGTTTCTTGGATTTTCCTCAAGGTCTACAAGCTTCCATTCATGATTGGATTGGTCTATCATGGGCTTGACTCTTTATTTTTGTTGTCTATGTTGATGTTTGTAGCATTCACATATGTCTAGGTGTCTAGTCCTGTGGAAGTCATCCAACTCTATCTTGGTAATTTACTTTAATTAAAAAAATTATTAAAGTAAAGTGTTTTTATTAATTAGTTGAGTTTTATTTAATGAAATATTAAATTTATTAGCATTATTGAATTAAATCTTAGTCATTGATCTCAAGTGAGGAGAGATTTAATCTCAGTCGTCAATTACTTTAGAGATTAGGGTTAGGTCATAACTCAATATTATAGAAGAAAGGCTAGGGTAAAGGAGAATACACTTTTCATTATATAGTGAGAGAAAAGAAGGATTTTTTCTCAAGGAGATATCAGATAGGTGGAGAAGGAATTTCATATAGAGATCAACATAGGGTAGGGAGAAGATAGAACATAGACAACCACAAGAAGATCCAACAAATTTCGGAGCCATAGCAACAGTATAGAGCTACACACACTTCATAGTGAGGACAAGCACATATGTACGCTCGTTATATTGAGGAAAACCATGTAGGTAAGCGACTGACAATGAATACAGTAGCATACAAGTTCTGAGAAGTGAAAGTACGAGGTTGGACAACCAAGGAGAAGTTGCTAGGGTTGTAGGTGATGTCTGTAGTTTTTTGTTCTTCGTGGGCCATTTTCTCGGTAAGGGAGCCCTTGTAATATTTGATATTATTCTAATGTTAAGCCGATTTGAAGGGAAGAATATATTTTTGTATTTTGTATGAGATTTTGTTTTCAGTATTTCTTCCGCTATTTATTTGAGTTGATTATTCTAGTCAGTGCATTTTGTTTTGTGAGATGCTAATTTGATTTACAACAAGGAAATCACTAGTAAAAAAATTACCTAGGTGCTAGGATTAGAAAATAAAAATGGTATCAGAGCACTCACTCTGAGAGGGAGCCAGATTTTAGATCAACAATAATTTGCAGCAAATCTATCAGATTTGCAAGGAGATTTATGTGGATCTGTAAACCAATAGTCAAAAATTGAAGGATGAATTTCAAGGAAACAACCATACTAAAGAAAAACGTGATTTTACAGTCGTACGGGATTGAACACGGGTTGCAGTAGGCCAGGACATGTACATACGCGGGTTGTAGTATTGTAGGGCATGTACCTATGCGAGTTGCAGTAGTAACAAGCGTGTACATGATTGTATAGGTCAGTACAAGGGCAATTTCAACAACATGTTATTTCATTAGTACATTATCAGATCTAAGGGATGGCAGTAGCAAATTGGAGAGTTAAATATAGATTGGATGGAGCATCCAACTTTCTATCTGGGAAAGGAATAGTTACCTTGGTTTTGAAGGAATTTGATCTTTGGGAAATTGTTGACAAAGTAGTTCCTCCATCGACATATTTGCTAGCTTTGGCAGCTCACGAGAAGAAGGAGATTAAATCCTAGAGGGTAATCTTGGATGCAGTATAGGATCAATTGATTCCTCACTTATCCGAGAATAAGACGACAAAAGGAGATGTTTGATGCTCTTGTAGGTTTATTCCATAGCGATAACTTGAATAAAGAGATGATCTTAAGAAATAAACTCAGATCAGTGTGGATGTCTATATCTGACAATGTTACCAACTCGTTCATGAGGATCACTCAGGTAATTGATCATCTTGCAGTTATTGGGGAGAAAGTGAATGGCATAGAACTTGTAAATGTGGCAGTAAATGGTTTCCCAAAGTCTTGGGAATCATTTTTCAAAGGAATTTGCGCTCGGGAGAACTTCCAGATTGGTAGAGGAGTTGGGATAATTGCATCTCAGAAGAGACTCGAGAGGAGTCTAATGTCAGGAAGAAAGGAGATGAAGATGGAGAAGAAAAATTATCTCTGGTCAGTTAGGCCAAGAAGAGCAAAGGAAAAGGCTCCAAGGGTAACAGTGAGGGGGCAAACTCACAGTTCAGGAAGGACTTGAGTAAAATCAAGTGCTTTGCATGCTACAAGTATGGTCACTATGCATCATAGTGTCCTAAGAAGAAGAAGTGGCAAGGGAAGATGCAGACAATAGCATCAACAAAGTCACAACTAGATGAGTTTGCAACAAATTTTGAGATGGACTTCTCATTGGTCTCATGCCTCTCTACTAGCACCAACACAAAGAGTGTTTGGTACTTCAAAAATGGTGCATCTCATCATATGACAGAAGCGTGAAAACTATTCAGTAGTATGATGGAGAAGGATTCGGGGACCCATGAGGAGATTGGTGATGATGTCAAGTATGTAGTGAAGGGGGAGGGAACTATCTGGTTTCATCTTGAGTCAGGAGGTTCGTTTGAGGCCCAGGATGTGATTTATGTACCAAAACCGAGGAAGAATTTGCTCTCAGTCGCATTTTTGGAGGACAGGGGTTTTGAAATATCCCTTATCCCGTTGATCAAGATATTTTCTACTGATCTATTATTCTGTCTTATAGATCTGATACACTGGGGGGGGTTTGGATGCATTTCAGTTGTATGTTTGAGATATTGATGGTTATTGCATGTGCATGTTACATATTTATGGTTTTAACAACATATAAAGGACGCATGCAAAAGTAAAGAACATCAACTGCCCAATATCATGTATTATACAGTTCAAGCATGGAAATACAATAGCCTACTAGAAATATAGAATATAAACGTCAGCTAGATCTCATGGATCATCACTGGAATACAAGCAAATAGCATAAAAATACCCATGATTAAAAGATGATAGAAGATCTGATGCGTGCACAGATAGATCAGCAAAAATATGTGATTTTGGAGAAGTACGGTAACCGCTACCAGCTGGAAAACTCGTCCGGAAGAATAGACCGTCAGAATGCGCTGGAAATTGCTCCAATAGAAGTGCCCTGACCACTAAACTGAAATGGATGAGTGCTGGATCTCGGATCTGGTCTCTAAGGCACTGAATCTGGACCCCTGGGGGGTTTGCACACCTACTGGGACACTGGATGCGCCCCAAAGGATTCCACCAACGAAATCTGATGCTATATGGCTCAAAACAATCGTCTCGCCAAATGCAGAACTAGGTCAGAAGGAATTGCTTGGATCTGCTCTGATACTCTGCATGAAACCCCAAATGTTTGTCTGAAAGAGCTGCGCCCTAAATGGCTGGATGAGGCGATATGCAAGATTCCACTATCAGAATCTGACAATAGATGGATCAATAGAAGCGCCCTAGATGGATCTCAAATGGGTTGGAAGGAAACTGCAATCTGGATTCGGATTTCGTGCAGCTCTCCAAACCCTCAAACTGACTTGCGCCCTCATTGGCTGAGTTGCGCACTCTGCAATGGATGATCCTGAAAAGTACGGTGAAATACCTAGATGGTATCTCTGATGGGCTATGGTGTGTCTCTCAACACCGAAACTGATCAATGGTGGTGGTTTTCTCTAGAAATCCACAAAATAGTAAGGTCGACTCTCTTCCTCCTTTGGGAACTCTCAACATCAAATTATAACAATGCATAATGAGGAATTAGGTCAAATTCCTCCCTTTATACCTTTCCCAATCTAATTCACCATTGACCTCACTTAAGCTAGGCGCTTTTCCTCCTAAGGTGAA
>JZKD02S0954205.1:0-13757 GCA_000966675.3 Picea glauca
AATAAAGAAGCATAAATATTAACCCCTCAGGAGAATGAAGAGGTCAAGGTGTAGATCCAAGAGTTGTTGGATAAATTTCATATTAGAGAAAGATTAAGTCTGTGTGCAGTACCAACTGTGTTGAGTCCAAAGAAAGATTAAGGTTGGAGAATGTGCACAGATTCTAAAGTCATCAACAAGATAACTATCAGGTATATATTTCCTTTACCTAGAATGGATGATTTAATGGATTCTTTGAGTGAAACTAGTTATTTTTCCAAGATAGACTTGAAGAGAAGTTATCATCATATAAGAATGAGAGAGGGAGATGAATGGAAAACATCGTTCAAAAAAAATGAAGGATTGTATGAGTGGATTGTTATGTCGTTTGGCTTAACAAATGCTCCAAGTACATTCATGAGGTTAATGAATGAAGTGCTTAGATATTTTATTGGTAAATTTGTGATCGTTTAATTAGATTATATTCTAGTTTTTAGTAAGACCAAAGAGGAGCATCTGAGACACTTGAAGATGGTGTTGAGAATGTTGCAGCAGGAAAAGTTGTTGGTGCATTTGAAGAAATTTTCTTTTATGAAGACAAAACTTGTGTATTTGGGATTTGTAATCTCTTCAAATGAATTGAATATGGATCCAAAAAAGGTGAGGGCTATCAGAGAATGGCCTTAGCCAAGAAGTGTGTCTGAAGTACAAAGTTTTCATGGGTCAGTGAAATTATATAGAAAATGCATTAGAAATTTCAATAGTATGTGTGCACCCATACTAGATTCTATAAAGAAGGAACATGGATCTTTTGACTGGACAAAAGAAGATGAGAAAGGATTTAGAGTGTTGAAAGAAAAGATAAGAAGACAACCTATTTTAATTCTGCCAGACTTTAAGAAAACTTTTGAGGTCAGATGTGATGCAGGTGAAGTGACCATTGGTGAAATTTTAAGTCAAGATGATAAACTTGTTGCTTATTTCAGTGAGAAAATGAATTATTCTAAGAATAAGTGTTCATCATCTGACAAGGAATTTTATGCTATAATTCAAGCTTTGAAAAAGTGGAGACATTGTCTTATGCCAAAGGATTTTATTTTGTATACAGACAATCATGCTTTGCAGTTCATAACCAGAAAAGAGAAATTGAACCAGAGACATTCCAAATGGGTATAATTCATGCAGAATTTTACTTTTTTCATTAATCATATTAGTGGGAGTGATAACAAAGTTGCAGATTCTTTAAGAAAGAGATTCTTTATCTTGTAGGAATTCCAAGCGGAGACTTTGGGATTTCAACACCTCAGGGAGATGTACCATGAATACCCATATTTAGAGGAATCTTATGAAGCATGTGAAAATCCTTTATTGATGGATATAAATGAATGGATGGACTATATGATACAAGAATGACTATTATTCAAAGGAAGTCGATTGTGTATCCCAGGATGCTCAATGAGGGAAAATTTGTTAAGGAAGAAACATGGAGGATTGGTTGGACACTTTGGCCATGATAAAACATATGCGTAGTTGATTTATTCATACTATTGGTTATGAATGAGGTTTGATGTAAATAATTTCGTCGATAGATGCATAATTTTCCAATATGCCAAAGGAAAGCAACAGAACACATGATCGTATCAACCATTTCCTATTCCAGACAGTTCGTGGGATGCTATAAGTATGGATTTCGTTTTGGGATTGCCAAAAAACCATAGGGGAAATGATTCAATCTTTGTGGTGGTTGGCATATTTTAAAAAATGGCATATTTTATACCATGTCACAAAACTATTGATGCTACCCACATAGTGTCAGACATAGATACATATTTTTTGGGACACTTTTGGAGGACTATGTGGAAGAAGTTGGGAACAAATTTATCTTTTATTTCAGCTTATCACCCTCAAATAGAGGGGCAGAATGAGGTAGTGAATACAAGCTTAGGAAGTATGCTAAGGAGTTTAGTAACTAAACATAATAGTCAGTGGGATAAAGTTTTCCTCAAGCAAAGTTTTCATATAACAACTCACCAAACATGATTACTGGTAAGAGTCCATTCTAGATAGTATATGGAATGCATCCAAAATAAATTTCATAATTGAGAGATTTAGGACAGACTGAATTTCAAAGTTTAGGATTTAAGGATTTTGCTGCAAAAATGTAGAAGTTACATTATCAAATCAAAAGACAACTACAGGATAAAAGCCAGACATACAATAACATAATAGACCAGAGAAGAAAAGAGGTGAATTTTAATATTGGAGATCAAGTCTTGGAACATCTGAGGAAGGAAATATTTCCAAGAGGGAAATATAATAAGATGAACATGAGGAAGATATGACCTTATAAAATCCTCAAAATATTTTCTACAAATTCTTATGAGATTGAACCACCAGAGAACATTGGAATTTCACCAATATTTAATGTAACATACCTATACCCTAACAATATGGATGATACCAAAGGGACATATGTTCAGGAGAAGATTCAGTGGAAGCGACATGTGCCCATAATAGAGAAATGATAGATAGAAAAGATGTTGGATCAAATAATTGCTAAGAAAACCATGAGGATAGTTTACTATGAATATCTGGTTAAATGAAAGAATCATCCAGCAAAATATGCCAGTTGGATGACTGAAACCGACATCCGGAAGAACATAAAGACAATGGAGGATCTCATGGACAGGATTCCGTGAATAATTTTTCCAGAGGATTATGATGCAGGAGCATCACCATCATCATTTAATGAAGTAAGGTGGAGGACAAATCAACATCCAACACAACACACTTAACTGGTTTGGATTCCAAGGATGACGTGTCACTTTAAATTTTGAAGATTTGCAATTAAATATCCCATGCGATATTGAATCTAGATCCATAGTATGTGCTCCAAGAGATTGTAATTTCCTTTAATTCCTGTAGGATTGTACATATTCTAAGCGTCAACTCATATCTAGATTGTAATTATTCATTTATTGTAATAAGCCTAGTGGTCGGATGCTTTTAATTGTGATATGAAAGCACTATAATAGTCAGGAGGAAAGGATCAAGAAGCCCCTTCATGTATAAACCAATGTAATCTATGCCCAAAAGAGGCTACTAGAAAAAGAAGATAAAAATGGTTGAAGGTTGTTGTAAATATTTGTTGAATGAATATAGAAGACGAGAATTGTTTTCAATTTTGGAGATTTCTTATCTTTGAGTAACTGGGTAAATGTTATGTTTAGTTATCTATGTTTATGTGTGTGTGTATCTAGGTGGTTGGTTGAATGAATCCTTAATGTTAATTTGAGTTTCAATTGTTTCACTTTTGAAATATCAGTGCAAGGAGTGCATAGTTCCCACGCAAGGAGTCCAGAGGCCAAACCGTGTATAGGTTCAAATAGATTAGGAGAGATAGCATAAGTTTACGTACAACAAGCGCAAGGAGTTCCCCTATACTCATAGGAGTGTAAAATCTTAGAGGGGATACTAGTGCAAAGAGTGCACAGAGCCAACACTTCGTTAAGTGTTGATAAAGCTCAAAGGAGAGATAGTGAAAGGAGTGCGTAGGTGAATTTTTCAATTCCAAATCTCAGGAGGAAAGCGCAATATGTTCGTCAAGGTTCGAGTCCTTTAAGAGACAAATATCAAGGAGGGATAGTGAGATTAATTCCTTGAGAGGAGAAATATTTTTTTTTTTAAGAGAGTGGATGAGATCTGTTCGGGAGAAGCCGAAATCCCTCACAATCGTAGGATCAAGACAAGGCGCGTGTTGGTTAAGACCCAAATTACTTTAGAATTCATTGCTCCGGTAGTTTTCAATTTGTTTTTGTAAGTGAGGAAAGATCCTTGAAGCTCCAAAGTCCCAGAGTGAATGTAAACCATTGACAATTGGGAGAATGTGAGTCGTTGGATCCCTGAGTGGTTCAGCGATTCGACAGTATGGGAGAAATTGGTTGTTGTTGCATGGAGTAGAGAATTCCCCAAAGTATTTAATTCCAGAGTAAATCCTAGTCATTAGTTGTTGGGTACATGTGTCTGTAGATTTTCGAGCATTCAAAATTTAACTATCCGGAAGGTTTTGGGTGGAATTTGTTTTGGTGTGAAAAGTATCGAAGCCTAGAGTTAATTTTGATCCTTCATTGATGGGTAAACGTGGACCATAGATCTTCACCCTTCTCAGATTAAACATTTTTTATTTTGCGAGTTTAGTGGTGATTAGGAGCAAGAAACCTTGAATCCCATAGTTCCATATTTGATCATAACCATTGGTTGTAGGAGGAGCATGGACCGTTGATCTATGAACTCTTCAAGAGTTCTGAAGTTTGACTATTTAGGAGAAGTTGTTGGTTGAGGTTGGAAAATTAACAAAGCCTAGATTATAGAGTGAACACGAAGCGTTGATCCAAGGAAAACTTCAACCATTAGGTTCGTGGACTTCAACCTTTCGTGAGTTCAAAGGTTTTTTTTCGGGTGCAATGTATTGTGTTTGTAAATCTTCTGGAGTCCAAAATTTTTGGGACTTCTGATAGCAACTTATGGTTAGTGCCCGGTTCAATCCCCAGGTCACATGAAGTCTCACCAATAAAAATGGGCTAGTTCCTCTGTTTTTTATTCAAAGGAGAAAGGGGCTTAGAATAAATTCCCAACGGGTTTGTGTGGACCTGCAAAAACAAAGAAAAGGAATGAATTTTAAGGGTTTTGTGACGACTCGAGAGCCACTCCAACTCTTGTGTAAATTGATCCTAGACTCGGAGGTTACATGAGCCCCAAAGGAGAGGAGGGGGGTTTTCATAATAAGTCCTTTTATCCCTATTACCACTGGCCTATATATTGGATAGTCATTTCCATAAGCTTCTAGCCTTTGTGGGNAATAAAGAAGCATAAATATTAACCCCTCAGGAGAATGAAGAGGTCAAGGTGTAGATCCAAGAGTTGTTGGATAAATTTCATATTAGAGAAAGATTAAGTCTGTGTGCAGTACCAACTGTGTTGAGTCCAAAGAAAGATTAAGGTTGGAGAATGTGCACAGATTCTAAAGTCATCAACAAGATAACTATCAGGTATATATTTCCTTTACCTAGAATGGATGATTTAATGGATTCTTTGAGTGAAACTAGTTATTTTTCCAAGATAGACTTGAAGAGAAGTTATCATCATATAAGAATGAGAGAGGGAGATGAATGGAAAACATCGTTCAAAAAAAATGAAGGATTGTATGAGTGGATTGTTATGTCGTTTGGCTTAACAAATGCTCCAAGTACATTCATGAGGTTAATGAATGAAGTGCTTAGATATTTTATTGGTAAATTTGTGATCGTTTAATTAGATTATATTCTAGTTTTTAGTAAGACCAAAGAGGAGCATCTGAGACACTTGAAGATGGTGTTGAGAATGTTGCAGCAGGAAAAGTTGTTGGTGCATTTGAAGAAATTTTCTTTTATGAAGACAAAACTTGTGTATTTGGGATTTGTAATCTCTTCAAATGAATTGAATATGGATCCAAAAAAGGTGAGGGCTATCAGAGAATGGCCTTAGCCAAGAAGTGTGTCTGAAGTACAAAGTTTTCATGGGTCAGTGAAATTATATAGAAAATGCATTAGAAATTTCAATAGTATGTGTGCACCCATACTAGATTCTATAAAGAAGGAACATGGATCTTTTGACTGGACAAAAGAAGATGAGAAAGGATTTAGAGTGTTGAAAGAAAAGATAAGAAGACAACCTATTTTAATTCTGCCAGACTTTAAGAAAACTTTTGAGGTCAGATGTGATGCAGGTGAAGTGACCATTGGTGAAATTTTAAGTCAAGATGATAAACTTGTTGCTTATTTCAGTGAGAAAATGAATTATTCTAAGAATAAGTGTTCATCATCTGACAAGGAATTTTATGCTATAATTCAAGCTTTGAAAAAGTGGAGACATTGTCTTATGCCAAAGGATTTTATTTTGTATACAGACAATCATGCTTTGCAGTTCATAACCAGAAAAGAGAAATTGAACCAGAGACATTCCAAATGGGTATAATTCATGCAGAATTTTACTTTTTTCATTAATCATATTAGTGGGAGTGATAACAAAGTTGCAGATTCTTTAAGAAAGAGATTCTTTATCTTGTAGGAATTCCAAGCGGAGACTTTGGGATTTCAACACCTCAGGGAGATGTACCATGAATACCCATATTTAGAGGAATCTTATGAAGCATGTGAAAATCCTTTATTGATGGATATAAATGAATGGATGGACTATATGATACAAGAATGACTATTATTCAAAGGAAGTCGATTGTGTATCCCAGGATGCTCAATGAGGGAAAATTTGTTAAGGAAGAAACATGGAGGATTGGTTGGACACTTTGGCCATGATAAAACATATGCGTAATTTATTTATTAATACTATTGGTTATGAATGAGGTTTGATGTAAATAATTTCGTCGATAGATGCATAATTTTCCAATATGCTAAAGGAAAGCAACATAACACATGATTATATCAACCATTTCCTATTCCAGACAGTTCGTGGGATGCTATAAGTATGGATTTCGTTCTGGGATTGCCAAAAAACCATAGGGGAAATGATTCAATCTTTGTGGTGGTTGGCATATTTTCAAAAATGGCATATTTTATACCATGTCACAAAACTATTGATGCTACCCACATAACGAATTTGTTTTTCAAAGAGATTGTGAAATTTCATGGGTTACCCAGGAGCATAGTCTCGGACATAGATACATATTTTTTGGGACACTTTTGGAGGACTATGTGGAAGAAGTTGGGAACAAATTTATCTTTTATTTCAGCTTATCACCCTCAAATAGAGGGGCAGAATGAGGTAGTGAATACAAGCTTAGGAAGTATGCTAAGGAGTTTAGTAACTAAACATAATAGTCAGTGGGATAAAGTTTTCCTCAAGCAAAGTTTTCATATAACAACTCACCAAACATGATTACTGGTAAGAGTCCATTCTAGATAGTATATGGAATGCATCCAAAATAAATTTCATAATTGAGAGATTTAGGACAGACTGAATTTCAAAGTTTAGGATTTAAGGATTTTGCTGCAAAAATGTAGAAGTTACATTATCAAATCAAAAGACAACTACAGGATAAAAGCCAGACATACAATAACATAATAGACCAGAGAAGAAAAGAGGTGAATTTTAATATTGGAGATCAAGTCTTGGAACATCTGAGGAAGGAAATATTTCCAAGAGGGAAATATAATAAGATGAACATGAGGAAGATATGACCTTATAAAATCCTCAAAATATTTTCTACAAATTCTTATGAGATTGAACCACCAGAGAACATTGGAATTTCACCAATATTTAATGTAACATACCTATACCCTAACAATATGGATGATACCAAAGGGACATATGTTCAGGAGAAGATTCAGTGGAAGCGACATGTGCCCATAATAGAGAAATGATAGATAGAAAAGATGTTGGATCAAATAATTGCTAAGAAAACCATGAGGATAGTTTACTATGAATATCTGGTTAAATGAAAGAATCATCCAGCAAAATATGCCAGTTGGATGACTGAAACCGACATCCGGAAGAACATAAAGACAATGGAGGATCTCATGGACAGGATTCCGTGAATAATTTTTCCAGAGGATTATGATGCAGGAGCATCACCATCATCATTTAATGAAGTAAGGTGGAGGACAAATCAACATCCAACACAACACACTTAACTGGTTTGGATTCCAAGGATGACGTGTCACTTTAAATTTTGAAGATTTGCAATTAAATATCCCATGCGATATTGAATCTAGATCCATAGTATGTGCTCCAAGAGATTGTAATTTCCTTTAATTCCTGTAGGATTGTACATATTCTAAGCGTCAACTCATATCTAGATTGTAATTATTCATTTATTGTAATAAGCCTAGTGGTCGGATGCTTTTAATTGTGATATGAAAGCACTATAATAGTCAGGAGGAAAGGATCAAGAAGCCCCTTCATGTATAAACCAATGTAATCTATGCCCAAAAGAGGCTACTAGAAAAAGAAGATAAAAATGGTTGAAGGTTGTTGTAAATATTTGTTGAATGAATATAGAAGACGAGAATTGTTTTCAATTTTGGAGATTTCTTATCTTTGAGTAACTGGGTAAATGTTATGTTTAGTTATCTATGTTTATGTGTGTGTGTATCTAGGTGGTTGGTTGAATGAATCCTTAATGTTAATTTGAGTTTCAATTGTTTCACTTTTGAAATATCAGTGCAAGGAGTGCATAGTTCCCACGCAAGGAGTCCAGAGGCCAAACCGTGTATAGGTTCAAATAGATTAGGAGAGATAGCATAAGTTTACGTACAACAAGCGCAAGGAGTTCCCCTATACTCATAGGAGTGTAAAATCTTAGAGGGGATACTAGTGCAAAGAGTGCACAGAGCCAACACTTCGTTAAGTGTTGATAAAGCTCAAAGGAGAGATAGTGAAAGGAGTGCGTAGGTGAATTTTTCAATTCCAAATCTCAGGAGGAAAGCGCAATATGTTCGTCAAGGTTCGAGTCCTTTAAGAGACAAATATCAAGGAGGGATAGTGAGATTAATTCCTTGAGAGGAGAAATATTTTTTTTTTTAAGAGAGTGGATGAGATCTGTTCGGGAGAAGCCGAAATCCCTCACAATCGTAGGATCAAGACAAGGCGCGTGTTGGTTAAGACCCAAATTACTTTAGAATTCATTGCTCCGGTAGTTTTCAATTTGTTTTTGTAAGTGAGGAAAGATCCTTGAAGCTCCAAAGTCCCAGAGTGAATGTAAACCATTGACAATTGGGAGAATGTGAGTCGTTGGATCCCTGAGTGGTTCAGCGATTCGACAGTATGGGAGAAATTGGTTGTTGTTGCATGGAGTAGAGAATTCCCCAAAGTATTTAATTCCAGAGTAAATCCTAGTCATTAGTTGTTGGGTACATGTGTCTGTAGATTTTCGAGCATTCAAAATTTAACTATCCGGAAGGTTTTGGGTGGAATTTGTTTTGGTGTGAAAAGTATCGAAGCCTAGAGTTAATTTTGATCCTTCATTGATGGGTAAACGTGGACCATAGATCTTCACCCTTCTCAGATTAAACATTTTTTATTTTGCGAGTTTAGTGGTGATTAGGAGCAAGAAACCTTGAATCCCATAGTTCCATATTTGATCATAACCATTGGTTGTAGGAGGAGCATGGACCGTTGATCTATGAACTCTTCAAGAGTTCTGAAGTTTGACTATTTAGGAGAAGTTGTTGGTTGAGGTTGGAAAATTAACAAAGCCTAGATTATAGAGTGAACACGAAGCGTTGATCCAAGGAAAACTTCAACCATTAGGTTCGTGGACTTCAACCTTTCGTGAGTTCAAAGGTTTTTTTTCGGGTGCAATGTATTGTGTTTGTAAATCTTCTGGAGTCCAAAATTTTTGGGACTTCTGATAGCAACTTATGGTTAGTGCCCGGTTCAATCCCCAGGTCACATGAAGTCTCACCAATAAAAATGGGCTAGTTCCTCTGTTTTTTATTCAAAGGAGAAAGGGGCTTAGAATAAATTCCCAACGGGTTTGTGTGGACCTGCAAAAACAAAGAAAAGGAATGAATTTTAAGGGTTTTGTGACGACTCGAGAGCCACTCCAACTCTTGTGTAAATTGATCCTAGACTCGGAGGTTACATGAGCCCCAAAGGAGAGGAGGGGGGTTTTCATAATAAGTCCTTTTATCCCTATTACCACTGGCCTATATATTGGATAGTCATTTCCATAAGCTTCTAGCCTTTGTGGGCTCAACCCAATCTGACAGGTGTTCCTCTACAAGGAAATTTCCCTATAAAGTCATAAACCTTGCGATTCCCATGTAACAGTCCCTTCAAAAAACATACATGGGGGGACCATCAAGAAAATATTAGTATGTAGGAGGTCCATCTTTTTAGTCACAATACATGGTTGGAATATCAAGACAACCATCTTACATGGGTGGAAAACCTGGGAAACCACCTTATGTGGGAGGATCATCTATCTTTATTGTCTCACCGCAACCTGGATTTGGTCCTTCTGGTGTTTTCATACCATATTGTTATTACTAGTATATGCATGCTAATTGAAATTTACCATTTTTGGATATTGTAACGACCCTTGATTATTAAGTATAATTAATTTAATAATATAATCCTAAAAGATTAGCTAAACTATATTTATATCTTAAAATAACATTTCTAATTGATTATTATTAAATAGTTGTTCATGATGGTTAATGATTAATTAAATGATTAATTAATTCATTAATTAATAAAGTATTAAATTAATGGTGGATAATAAGATATAATATTAAATTAGGTTACGTATCCCACAAGGGATAACATATTAAATACATTAGGATAAAGTAATAAAGGAGGGATAAGGGTATTAACGGTGGGAGGATAAGGGGTAATAAAGGATTTAGGTAGGGATTTAATGGGGGAGGAGTGTCGGTGAAGGAGGGATAAGGAAGGAAAGGAGTTGGTGGGGGAGGATCATTTTTCTACGGGAGTTGAGAAGGATTTTGGGAGCTCGGAGTATTGCAAGGAGAGTGAGACTTTGGGAGTTTGGATTGTAGCAGTGCACTGGTGTTGCTGGGGGTTTTGGGCTCGGAGGGCCAAGATATCCGTTGATGTCCTGGGGCTAGGGAGCTAACTAGTCGGCAGGGAGGACGGTTTTGGGTAGTGTTCTAAAGAAGCAGGAAGGAAGCAAGATGCGGACAACAAGCTACGAACAACAGGAAGGATTATTAGCATCAGAGTTAAGGTATTTAATTCAAATTTATGCATTTTTTTAATTAGATTTATTACTCATTGATAAATTTTACTTCCGTAAGTGTTGAGGAAATTTGGAATTATTCTTCTTTTATAAACCTAGTAGAAATTACTGTACATTTGGTAGAATTACTAGATGTTAATTTAAAATCGGTCTTTACATTTGGTATCAGAGCCATGTAGTTCACAATATGGAGCCTTAAGGGCCTACCCACCTACGCACCTACCCACCCAACTGCTTGTAAGAAGGAAAATATCAAACCTGCTCCATGCGAGCTGCATACACAGCCATAAACATAATTAGTATGGAGATGTGGCTCTTCATAACTGAAACAAAAGAAGAAAAGAGCAACAAGGGATTTTTAAACCACATACCATTTTCCGAATTGCTGGCACGGATCAACTCCTTTCTGTAACAAATACACCCTCCCCTGCGCACACAAAAAAAAAAAAAAATTCAAACCGCGTAAAAAAAAATACCTAATAATAAAAGAGAGTCCTTACTTTTAGAACATTTTATGCTTCTAGGGCATCCAGGGAATGTTCCAGAATTCCACGGGACATGTAGCAGAACGTGTAAATCTATGAAGAATAAACGACTTTATTAAGGGGAAGTGTAAAATGCATTTAACATTTCCAACATAAGGTATTTTGTTTTTCCATGTTTTGCTACATCCGAACAAGAATTGGTATGTTCGGTAGAAAGATCTGATATAAATCCGAATATCTATTATTATACGGTGCATTACGAGCACTTCAATGCATTTTTAGAACTAATACACCCTTAAAAACGTACCCTCAACTGTCATTTTGTTACTGAAGGATGCTTTAATCCATCGATATCTTAAACTCAAGATCGTTGAAGGATGCTTTAGTGTTGTAGGGGAAGGAGGACCTGGAGATCGCTCAAGATCTCTAGTTCTGATTCTGAAGATAATAACAATAACCTAAATATCAGCTGGCAAATTACCTCAAATTGCTAGAGATTTTCAGAATAAGAAACGCAAACTACCTAAGCTTTTCGACCTGTGGAAAAATAACGCTGGGTTGAAAATAACTATGCCCAGAGTCTGACCATAAACATTCGAAACAATGGAATGAGTCGTCTGAAAAAGGAATTAACTTGAAATCCAAATCCAATGTCAGTTAAGAATGTATATTAACTAGCTCCAAATCTATATAGCTTGTTAAGACTTGATATTCAGTGAACTTACACAATCTGATGCATGTTCCAAAGGACAGAGTAGGAATGATAAGATTTTGTGGGATCGAACCAGAGGTATATGCATTGCTCTCTGTCCCCCTCCCTCCACTGAAAACATTAGTTTGGAGAATGTAGGGCTGTCCAGACCTATTGCCCAAGAACTCAAAGTCTATTTCATCGTGCTCAGCGTTCTGGGAGGATAGCTGCTCAAACAAATCCAACACACTATTTTTATCAGGGAGATGGAAAAGTATAAATCAATAACAACTTCTTKAGGATCAKATGCACAGGATGAAGGGAGAAGCAACYTGTAAAGTAAATGCCACCTGATATGGAAAATAAGCAAGTTAACAAGGATACATAACCCAATAATATTTCTTACATAGAAGGCAGTCACAACGCCTGCAGAGTCACCAGGAACCATATTTATCTGCGTACTGAAATGTCCAAACAAGTAGCTACCCTTGGATTGGAAGCCAGTACCTGCCAGAATACCATAAAAAAAAATAGCAGTGAAGCTTCATGCTCAATGCAGAAATCCCATTTGAACNTGTTCCATAATTCCACGGGACATGTAGCAGAACGTGTAAATCTATGAAGAATAAACGACTTTATTAAGGAAAAGTGTAAAATGCATTTAACATTTCCGACATAAGGTATTTTTTTCCAGCTTTTGCTACGTCCGAACAAGAATTGGTATGTTCGGTAGAAATATCTAATATAAATCCGAATATCTATTATTATACGATGCATTATGAGCACTTCAATGCATTTTTAGAACTAATACGCCCTTAAAAATGTACCCTCAACCGTCATTTTGTTACTGAAGGATGCTTTAATCCATCGATATCTTAAACTCAAGATCGCTGAAGGATGCTTTAGTGTTGTAGGGGAAGGAGGACCTGGAGATCGCTCAAGATCTCTAGTTCTAATTCTGAAGATAATAACAATAACCTAAATATCAGCTGGCAAATTACCTCAAATTGCTAGAGATTTTCAGAATAAGAAACGCAAACTGCCTAAGCTTTTCGTCCTGTGGAAAAATAGCGCTGGGTTGAAAACAACTATGCCCAGAGTCTGACCATAAACGTTCAAAACAATGGAATGAGTCGTCTGAAAAAGGAATTAACTTGAAATCCAAATCCAGTGTCAGTGAAGAATGTAGATTAACTAGCTCCAAATCTATATAGCTTGTTAAGACTTGATATTCAGTGAACTTACACAATCTGACTCATGTTCCAAAGGACAGAGTAGGAATGATAAGATTTTGTGGGATCGAACCAGAGGTATATGCGTTTCTCTCTGTCCCCCTTCCCCCACTGAAAACATTAGTTTGGAGAATGTAGGGTTGTCCAGACCTATTGCCCAAGAACTCAAAGTCTATTCCATCGTGCTCAGCGTTCTGGGAGGATAGCTGCTCAAACAAATCCAACACACTATTTTTATCAGGGAGATGGAAAAGTATAAATCAATAACAGCTTCTTGAGGATCAGATGCACAGGATGAAGGGAGAAGCAACCTGTAAAGTAAATGCCACCTGATATGGAAAATAAGCAAGTTAACAAGGATACATAACCCAATAATATTTTTTACATAGAAGGCAGTCACAACGCCTGCAGAGTCACCGAGAACCATCTTTATCTGCATACTGAAATGTCCAAACAAGTAGCTACCCTTGGATTGGAAGCCAGTACCTACCAGAATACCAAAAAAAAAATAGCAGTGAAGCTTCATGCTCAATGCAGAAATCCCATTTGAACCCTCTGAACTTCTAAATTTCTACTGAGACCTAATATTACTGATGAATACTACTTCAGTCGAA
>JZKD02S0954238.1:27108-49663 GCA_000966675.3 Picea glauca
CATTAATAGAAATCGTGTATTACTGTATCTCTGTGTTTATGGTTGGATCTCTGATATATTTCTGTTATATTACTGGATATACGCGATATCTCTGTGCATTTCTTTATTATATCTCTGCTCTCATTTCGTGCCGAAAATAATCCAGATCATATATCCTCTACGTATCAACATCAGCTATATCAGTAGCTAGCGTTCTCGTCTAGCTTGGTGATGAAAATCATGAACATGTCATTTATTACGTTAGTAAAAACCTCTCAGGGCCACCCTTGAAGTATAAACACGAAGAGAAACTTGCTCTTGCAGTCATTCTCGCAGTCCAGAAACTGCGCCATTACATTTTGCTTTGTACAACAAAGGTCATCGCAGATTCCAACCCTATGCAGTACTTGCTCAGCCGTCAGCAAATTAACAGCAAATTTGCTTGATGGATCGTTATCCTTCAGGAGTACAACCTCGAGTTCTCAACACCCAAAAGTAAGAAGGCCCTCGTTCTCACCAAACTTGTCACGACCCTCCCCTCTGACACCACCAGTACCCCCATCAACACCGACTTTCCCGACGAACATCTCTTTTACATCACTTCGGATGATCCTTGGTACGACGACCTCCTCGTCTACCTCTGAACTCAAAATTTCAGTAACCACCTTTCACAAGATGATCGTCGTCATATTCTTCATCAGGCCCCCCCACTACCTCCTCAAAGGAGACATCCTATACTAGCGGGGCATTGACACCGTTCTCCGTCGATGCCTGACCATTGATGAGGCTGATAGAGTCTTAAACAACTGCCACAATGGCGCATGTAGGGGGCATCTATCAGGCATATCCACTACTCAAAATATTATCCATGCCGGTTACTTTTGGCCTACCTTGTTTCATGATTGCATTCATGCTGTGAAATGATGTGAGCAATGTCAGCTCTATGCCAATAAAGCCTGAGCTCCCCCCGCTCTTCTTCAACCTGTCATTACTGCTGGCCCTTTTTGTAAATGGGGTGTTGACTTTATGACTTGTAATCCCCCCTCCAACAATGGCCACAAATACATCATGGTCGACGTTGATTACTTCACCAAATGGGCAGAAGCTATGCCCACTTTCAACAACACCGCTGATACTGCAATGTGTTTCTTCTTTAACCACGTCATATCCCAATTTGGAGTACCCCTCCAACTCATTTCCGATCACGATAAACACTTCGAGAATGATATCTTCGTCGAACTCTCATCTCAGTTAGGATTCTCTCATGAGTTTGCCTCACCATATTACCCTTAGTCTAACAAACAGGTCGAGGCAGTTAACAAAGTCCTCAAGACCATGTTACAACGCACAGTTAATAAACATAAAACCAATTGGCATCATATGTTATTTTCTGCGCTATGGGCTTACCAAACAGCTATGAAAACAGCTACTGGTTTTACACCATTTCATTTAGTCCATGGGGTTGAGGCCACTCTTCCCATCGAGTGTGAAATTCCCACCTTACGCACCGCAATTGAGCTATTACCCGACACTGCTCCAATGGAGCAACGCTTGTTGAACTTGGAGTCTCTGGATGAAGATCGTCGATCTTCCTTATAGAACAACGAGGCAGCTAAAAAATGATCCAAGGCTACCTTTGATCGCCATGTCAACCTTCGCTCATTTTGCGAAGGAGACCTTGTCCTGGCTTACGACATCGCTCATGATACCTTTGGTCATAGAAAATTTGAGTCACTCTGGCATGGCCCATACATTATCCAACATTGCCTCACCAAAGGTACATACATATTGGCCTCCCCTGAAGGCCTCTCTCTCAAAGAACCCGTCAACGGGTTATACTTAAAGAAATTTTATGCTTAAAAGTAGTCATTCTACTTTAGTTTATTTTTTTTTCTAGTGTTTTTTTAATCTTTGTTTTCCATCCTTCACATCTAAACTATCATTTGTGCTCTTGACATATGCCTCCTCCACTAGCCTACCACTTCAGTTACACCGATGGCGCCAGCCGTTGAACACACAATCTCTCTTCAACCGCTTGGGCTCTCTACACCCCCTCACATGAAATGCTCCATTTGGGCAGCGTATGTTTGGGTTCAGCGACCAACAACCAAGCCGAATACACCGTTGTCATTGGCCTCCTGGCCGATGCCCAACATCATCGTATTTTCCACCTTAGCTTCTTCCTCAACTCTCAACTAGTCGTTCTCCAGCTCAACAATGTGTATCGTGTCTGTGATCCTTGCCTCTTTCGCAAATACCTGCAAGTTAGGCTTTTATCTCGACATTTTGATTCCATTACATTTACACATATTCCATGACAATTGAATCAAATTACATATAACCTAGCTAATATTGTGTTAGACTGGCATATATCACATCAAGCTACACATACATAAAACATATAACACAAACCTGTCACAACATATATATAGAATAGAAATCATCAAAACATTAACCAAAAACATGTAAACACCACATAGATCTCAAAAATGTATACTCATGTATATATAAAGGTCCCCAGTGCCATCCGAATGTTTACATACAAAAAATATATATACAAGTATCCGCAGGCCAATGCAGCACCTCGGTACAAAAAGGGCTCACCAGCCTATATACAAAATATATATATATACATCAAATACATCAGAGCACCACTCATGGTGCCTCTAGCACACCACCGCCTGCTCCTCCCTCAAGCAGTAGCGGCCCACCACCTTTTTCCCTAGGAGGTGGTGGTCCCCCCCCCTGCCGGCCCCTCCTGCCTCGACGACAGTTGACCGGTCGTCAGCACAATAACCACTGTTGTTCGTCATACTATGGCCCACCATGGCGGCGACACCCCCACACACTGCTCCAAGAATGTCTCATCCTGGATACGTGACCATATACCCTCAGGCACATCCTATAATACCATTTCCAAACAATGGCGTATGTCCTCAAAATCAGCTCCGACCACCGCCAGAGGAGCATGTGATGGCCCAGCACTAGGGTCATCAAACCAGTGCCTCCTCGTTGCCCTCTCAGGCTCAGCTGGTCACACCGCGGTATCATCATGTTGATGTCTCTCTCCCTGCAGCAGTCTCTCCGATGCTCTCTACAACTCCACCTCACGCCCGCGAGGTTCCACATCTGCACATGCAAACAAACACCAAATAGTATCAGCATCTCTATCATATACATAAGGCATGCTATCTCAAAAAACACAAAACATACATATCAACATCATCAAATCAACATACCTCGATGGTCAAAAACCTCCCCTAGAGATAGCACCATATCCGAATCATCCCGGAAGTCAACCCCGACATAGGGGTACCGAAGTATCACCTGTGGAAAATACCGCCATACCTGCGCCACCTCCACGGTAAAAAATTGGCCACCCTCGCCACCACCATGCCACAGCAACATGGTCGACCACCGCCTCAATCGCGGCTCACATGCCCCAGGCACACCCAATAGAATACTCAGACGCAACATCGACACCCTCTCTAGGAACCAGGCCACTAGGATGTACCTGAAGGCAAACTCCCCTGTATCAGTGGACCGACAGTGGTCCAACGACACCACCATCCTTGCATGCAGAGTCAGTCCCCAGGTGAACTGCTAACTAGCCAGTACTCCCCCCATCACCAACAACCGGCCCCCACTAATCCGCTGGCCCGCTAGTGACCCATATACTCTCACAATCATCACTGCTATATAGCGATGCACCAGGGAATCTATAGACTCCACACTCAAAACCGTCCTAGACATAAAGTTCAGACCTAAATAGTATCTCCGGCCAATGGTAGTCAGGCTCAGGTCCCTCGGTAACACTGGCTCCGTCGGTAGGGGCACACCCCGAAACAGGAGGCCAGTCAAGAAGTACACATCCCCCTCCGCAGTGAAGGGGATCTACTCTCCTCGCACCAAGAAGCAATGGAGCTCAGGACTCCACATCTGAATTAGGAATTGCAGGAGATACTCCTGTGCCCATATCAATGGGCACTCAAAGAACTTTAGCAGCCCATAGGCTGCCAAAGTCGCTCGCACACCGGGGTCCTCAATCGCCACCGCGTCTCGTAGCTAGGACCAATTTCGCTCTCGCCAACCCACTGGCATCGTGCAAACTGTCCACCTGCAGCCACAACAAAGAGTCTTATATCAGCCCACAAGACCATCAACAACAGCACAAAGATCAATTTACACCCATCAGCTTTGCCTCTAAGGCGCGGTTGTTTCAACCCATAGGCGCGCACATGTGCGCACCTGTTCACTACATAGGCGCGCATGAATGCGCACCGGTTAGCAGCACAGGCACGCTCTCAAGAATTCCTATTACCTACACAAGCACTCTCTCAAGCGCACATGTTACCTACACAGGCATGCTCTCAGGTGTGCCTGTTACCTACACAGGCACGCACTGGTGCGCGCCTGTTCACGCCACAGTCGCGCACAAATGTGCAGTTGTGCAGCCGGCAAGCACGCACATAGTGCGCGCCTTTAATTCCCTCACCTGTGCCCCATGTGTGTCTATCTGGTGGGAAGGCGAACCTGTGTGTGTGCCTACTTCCAAATCTCCCATGCACGTGAGGCCCCCATCCCTAAACTCCCTCTGTACGGCCCTTCGTACAGCCCCTGCCCAAAAAATGAAATCCTATTTCTATGCAGGATGATCAGACTACTAAACTGACGCTCTCTAATCGCCAATCGGATGCCTCATCCTCTCCAAATCTCCAAATCTCCTCTGAAAACTGCTCGTCCAGTCACTATTGCAGCAAGTACAAATGAAGTGGCAATGTGGGCCCTACAGCTATATATAGGCCTTTTTTGCCAAACTTCCACTCACCATTCTGGGAGCCCACAGTGTCCATTTTTCGATCCGTCTTCAGCCACGGGATCAACATCCTGTCATCTACATCACAACAGTCCCTGGGCCTCTTTTCATCTTGAGCCCCCAGGGTGCCTTTTTTTTCATACCCTAGTCAGGTACGCATGTGCATATTCATGCTTATCAAATACATGCTCATATCTTTGATTCTCTTCAAGTATTGTTCACTTTGGGTATTTGGTTTTCATGTGTGTAGGTACTTGATCATCATACATTGACACAACCCCTTCAGGTATATACTCAGCACTGGCATGTAGTCTTTCCCTCTGTATCGCACTTACATCTCCAGTCACACCCTCTGACATTTGCCTCTAGGGTCCCCCTTCCTACCTCTGCAGTACCCACACCTCCATTTGCATCTTCGGTACTGTCACCCGATAGCATTCTTACCCACATGAGTTGTCCCATTCATAGCACCTTCTGACACTTTTGACACTCATGTTGTTTTTCAAAACCCTTTAGGGATGGGAGTCCCGATAGTCTTTCATCATGTCGTGAATCAACCACATACTCCTTCTCCTCATTTTGCTAGCTTTCCCACATGGACTCCCAGATTATCTCTTCACGGTTCTATTTTTTTCCTACACCTCCACAGTATCATGAACCCTCCATTTCATCCACAATCAGTTTGCCCATCTGCAAATCTCCCTTCATTTCACCTACCCCATACAGAAACTCACCAATGGGGCCCCCACCCTTCCTCAGCTTTCCAAGTAAATTATGCCCTGCATGGGCCACCCATATCACACTGGGGCACTCGTTTCTATATTTGTACATTTCTCCTCAAAATTATCCGTTATTTATTGTACAAACGCCTTTATTTCCAATCATTACATTCCATTTTTTTCGTCACCTTTGGGCGACTTACTTTCTTTTTTTGGCCAACCGCAACCCATGTCACCCTTGGTTGGGTCACTCCTTTTCATCCACCCTTGCCGGCATCGTCCATATCTTCAGAGTGACCCATAGGTCACTTACCTCTGCTCTCTGAATTTTTTCACCTTGACCTGCCTCTGGCACAACTTATCCCCGGTCTTGTCATCCCCCTGACACTCGACCTCATTGAATGGTTGCGGCCACTTTTTCTCTCACACATACTCCAACCAAGGGCAGTCTTGAGTCTTCCCACGTCTTTACTTCGTCCATGTACCTCTGCCACTTCCTCTCCTCAGTAGATTTCATGAATCCATTTTCTTCTGGGAGTCGCATTCCCCTTTTTGTCGACATCAGCACAGTTTTCCAAAAGGGCAACAGTATCTTGATTCTCATTCTCCACTCAATGAGAGATCTCAGACAGCACAGGGTGAAACACCATTTCTCCCTGTTTTCGTTGACCCCCATGACATTCAATGCCAACACTTTCTCATGTTATGGTGGGTCTTACTTTGCAACTATTACAGTTATTTCTCTCATTTGCCGAAGACCTCTGAACTTGGCAGGGCTATCAATGCCCACATCATCGCTGCTACTTATTACCGTGATCACTGCCTACTATTCAGAGTATGTTCATTTACAAAATTGTCTTCTTCCTTTATCACAACCACCCCCGAAGGTGCCGCAGTTGTCTACACCAACACTTCCTTCATCTTTTTTAGAGTTATATGACACGAGCATGGGGCATGCCCACCTCGTTTGTACACAGTTTTATATTTTACACACCTCATAGAAGGTCGGGTCCTACTGGTTCCTTTTTCCCTCCAACGGATCGCTCTGGACGACCCCACTATTTCTCTCTCTTACAACAACATTCTCAGTAGAAGAAACATTGATGGATTTCGGATATACGTATGCTCCAAACCTCATCCATCAGGGGGCATCTGTTATCACTGAAATTTCATTAGCACGTGGTTACAAGAACTCAGCATTGTCAAACAATAATGAAGTCATTCATGGACCTGAATTAATACCACATCATTCAAAAAAGGTCAAAAACTATACAAAGTAGTGAAAAATTGAAGAGCACTATGCAGACATTGGGCGCGCATGCGCATGCGTGGAACAAGAACACAAAGATCGCACACAGGTGCACGATGCACGACTGTTAGCACAAAAAGCCGCGCACCTGCTAAACAACACATTTATGAGAGTGGTCGGCCTCCCACCCACTTATGGTTCAGCTCCCAAGCCGATTTGACCCTCAAATCCGGACTGAATCTGAGTGGTGGGCTGGTCAAAGACCTAAGAATGCCCTAAATGGCCTCTTTTCACACTACAAAGCAGTTAAACAATAACCCAAAGAAATGATATAAAAAACCATGAATGCACCTCATTTTCTCAAGGAATTCAAAGCAATGTTATGTTGTATCTATTGTTTTGAGGACTCCATCCTTGTCAAGAACATATTGTCACCATTACATTGGACAATCCACCTCACCATTGAGTGGATTCGTAAAGAGTTCTTTCATCACCATTTTCCATTTTCTTTGTTGTAAGAAGAGCTAGCTAGTGAGGGTCCAAGAACCTTCCCTTAGAGGAAGAAGGGACTCATAGTCCCCTTTCTTCTCGGTGCTTTGTTTTCACTAATAGATCAGCCTCAAACATTGGTGACATGAGTCTTTTGGTTCTTTTTGTTTCTATGTCCCTATGCTCATGAATTTAGTTTTTATTGCATCTCTTAGTTTAATTCTTAATTGTAGTTTTATTTTCTTTCCCTAACTCTTTTCTCTACAGATGTCCTACTCAGTAGACCCAACTGAGCTTGCAAGCACCTCTGTTTTTCTCACCAAGGTGACGAAAGAGGTGCAATAGGGTGTATTCTCAATCGTTGTTCATAATACAGTGGAAGGATAGTGTAAGTTTGAAAATTTGAAATACCAAAGTCTCGAAGGGCAAAGTTCTGATAGTCGTCTATCTCAATGTTTGATTAATTCCTAGTCGTCGGATTGAACAATGAAAGGATGAGTGTAAGGATCAAATATGACCATTGATTTGTTTTCGTGAAATAAACTGTTCGATCTGATTCGAAGGTTTGAAAATTTGAGAACCTGAAGTTCTGAAGGGCGAAGTTCCTCCAGCTGTCCATCTCATTAGAATATTGAACCGTGACCATTGAATTGATAAGTGCTCAAGCGCTCATTAAGCCTAGCGTCTGGTCACTATCATTGGGCATGTGATATAAGGGATTTAAATAAAATATAATACGTCGATGTAATTGATAATCTCGTGGTTCTGTAACACTCAGTAACATGTAATGGTTTGAAGGAAGCACCTTCGTTGAATTTTATATGATCCATATGTGATCAATTTATGAAAAGCCTTCATAGTAAAAATAATAATCAATGATTATGGTTAAGTTAAACACAGAGGTACAATGGTTCAAAACCAAGGGACACAGTGTGTCACTCTCACACCATTTTGAAGAATATATAAACGAGGAAGAGTGTTGAGAAGAAGTGTGTCTCTTCATTCTGAATCAAAGAATATATTAAATCAAAGAAGTAGAGAGAGATGTAGTAAAAGACTTGAAATTTTTTTTTATCCAGATTTAGAAAATTAAGGGTGGTTGGGTGGTGCAAGGGAAGGTTGGTGCCTGCAAAGGGATTTGGTGCTTCCTTGTCAGTTGTAGCTGACTAAACAAGGGGTTTTAGCCTCCTATAGGTTGGTGCTGGTGAATAAGGGTGTGGGTGCATCCTGATCAGTTGGTGCTAATCAAAAAGGAAGAATATCTTCCTTCTATGTAACATGTAAAACAAATTTTGCAGTTAATAGAAAATCATTTGTGGTTTTTCCCATTTGGGTTCCATGATAAAATAGTGTCAAACTATTTTTTGCATAAATAAAATAAAATTTATAAAATTACTGTGTCATAGATTCACCCCCCCCCTCTCAGTGGCAGGATCTGATCCTTCAATTGGTATTAGAGCGGGTCACTTCAAAAAAGGTTTAAATCACTTGAAGAGGAATATACATTAGAATGGATCAATAGCTGAATATGTCATAAAAAATCCCCCTATTTAATGGTGAAGACTATGTCTTTTGGAGTGTTAGAATGAAAAGCTATCTGATGTCCATTGGAATTGAAGTATGGACATTAGTGGAAAAGGGATATGATGTTCCAAAAACCATTCCCACAAAAGTAGAAGACAAGAAAAAATGTTGGGACCATGCAAAGGCTTTAAACATACTACAAACTAGACTGAGTAAGAAAATCCTTGCTAAGGTACTAAACTGTAATAATGCAAAAAAACTCTAGGATAAATTGGAAACCATATATGCAGGAGATTCCAAGGTAAAGAGGGTCAAATTCTAGACTCTCAGAGTACAATATGAAGGTTTGAAAATGAAGGATGAAGAGAATATCTCAGAGTAATTTGAAAGAATCAATAATATTATTAATGCAATCAAAGGATTGGGAGTAGAAGTGTCAGAAAATGAGCTAGTTGAAAAAGTACTAAGAACACTACCTATTCTATACAATCCTAAAGTGTCCTCTCTTGAAGATCGGGATAATCTAGATAAACCTGCCATGGACGAATTGTATGGAATCCTCACTACCTATGAGTTAATATTAGTCCATGAGAACCTCCCACAAGGAGAGGCAGCCTTCAAGGTGCTCAAGAAAACAAAAGGTTAGAAGAAAAATCCTCAATCTAGCCATCATGAAGAAAGGAGTAGGGAAGTACAAAGGCAAGATCCATTTCAAATGCTTTAATTATGGCAAGGTTGGCCGCTTAAGTGTTCCTATCCCAAGGAAGACTCTGAGGATGAAGAAAACAAAACTAAACAATACAAGAAGAAGAAGAAACCCAACTACAAGAAAAAAATTTACAAAATAAAAAATAATTTCTACTCAAAAGAAGAAAACAAAAGTTCATTAGAGTCAAATGATAGTGATGAATCTGATGATGATGAAGTCCTTTTTCCTAGGTATTGAAGAGTCTAAGAATATAGAAGAAACTAAACATGAGAAAGAATCAGAAGATGAAGCATAAGTTAATATGGAAGAAGAACTTCTCAGTGCCTTGGATGAGTTAAGAAAATACAAAACCAAATATAGACAACTGAAAAGTTTTGCAGTTGAACAAAAAGAAAAACATGAACAGAAAGAAAAGGAGATGGAGAAACTCATGAGCAACCTAAGAAACCAAATCCTAGAATCAAATAGGATCGAAGAAAATCTAGAAAAGTCTCTTAGAGAAAAACAAACAACCTGTGAAAGAATGGAGGCAGAAATAGTTCACCTAAGAAAAGAACTGGATGCAAAGTTTATTAAAAAAAAATATGAAAATAGTTCTAAAATATTAGATAAGATTATTACCACACAAAGGGATTCATGTAATAAAAAATGAATATCTTATTCTCAAGAAGAAATCCAAGTTAATTCAAAATCTTATGCAGATATTATCCTCAGTACATTCAAGAAGAAAAATGAAGAGAAGACAAGAAATGATCAGAACTCCAGAGGACCACTTCCACCCATCAAGAAGGAAGATAAGATAATGCCAAAGAAGTTTTATCAAAACATGTATCCTTGCATTTTCCTTGGTTATTTCTTTGCATTCTCTAATTTCGGACACAAAGCTATAAATTGTAGATCATATAGAAGGAAAAATCTGAAGGTTAAGAACTATATCCTTAAGGATAACCAAGCAGTAAATCGAGTTAAAAGTAGAAACTATAACTCCTTTTCACCTCTACAAGAAGGGGACCTACAATGATTCATATGTCATAACTATGGACATGAGGCCATTAATTGCAAGTTAATGGAAGTCTCAGAACAACCAAATTTCATTAGAGAGAAAAAGAAACTTTGGAGAGAAAAAAAAATTAAAAAAGGAATGTCTTATTACCCTAAAAGCTCAAGATAAAAAGGATCTTTGGTTATGTTGACAGTGGGTGCTCAAAACATATGATAGGTAACAAGGACAAGTTTTTAGACTTAAAGAAACAAAAGGGTAAATTTTATTTTGGTGATAATGCTTCAGGTAACATACTTGGGAAAGGCACTGTGAGTTTGGGAAAAGACAAAGATAGAAATGTGCTACTTGTCGAAAAACTGAATCCTAGTTTATTAAGTGTTAGCCAAAATTGTGATCAGGGGCACTTCTGCATCTTTGATTCCCAAAAATGTGATATTAGGAGAGAAGACACAGGAAAATTAGTTGGTACTCCTCCTAGAACTCCTGAAAATATGTATATACTAGATGCAAAACTGAATGAGGAATGTCATATGAATCTAGTAAATGAAAGTTGGCTATGGCATAGAAGGTTGGGGCATATAAACTTTGACAATCTAGTTAAAGTCATCAATCTTGGTGCAGTAAGAAACTTGCCAAAGATCATAAATCCCTTAAATACTATGTGTAGACACTATCAACTAGGGAAGAAAACTAGAATAAGGTTCAAGAAAAAGAATGCACAACCTCAAAACCTTTAGATCTTGTTCACACTGACCTATGTGGACCTACAAGGAGAAAGAGTTTGCAAGTAGAGTCTTACTTTATGTTCTTCATTGATGATTTTACTAGAATGGGTTGGATATGTTTTCTCAAAGAAAAATCAGAAGCACTTAACAAATTCAAAGCCTTTAAAATCCTTGTTGAAAATGAAAAGGAGACAAAAATCAAATGTCTTAGATCAGACAATGGTGGTGAGTTCACCTCAAAAGAGTTTGATCTCTTCTGTGAAACCCATGGAATAAAAAGACAATTCTCTACTGCCAGAACAACTCAACAAAACAGGTTTGCTGAGAGAAAGAATAGAACAATTCAGGAGGTTGCAAGGACTATGCTCAATGAAGAAAAATTGTCTAATGGATATTGGAGGGAACATGTAAGCACAACAATATACATATTGAATAGAGGTCGGGTTCGGGTTAATAATGATAAGACTCCTTATGAACTATGGTTTGGAAGAGATCCATTGGTAAAATACTTCAAGGTCTTTGGAAGTAAGTGCTACATCAAAAGACTTGATGAGAATCTTGGAAAATTTGATGCCAGATGTGATGAAGGTATCTTTATTGGATATGCTTCTAAAAACAAAGCATACAGATGCTACAATATTAGATCACATAAGATTGTTGAGAGTATTGATGTCAAGGTGGATGACCTAAAAACATTAAGGATAAAAAATCAAGATACTATACTTGAGAGTGAAGATGAAGATGATGATGAGACAATTGGCACACAAGTAGAAGAATTAGAAGAGAATAAAGAAAGGGAAGATTATGATATGCATATTAGTGAAGATGAAGAATATATTCAATAAGAGATAAGAGAGGAATTCCCAAGAAGAGACACAAAGACACCCTCAAGAATGACTCAAGAGAATCATCCTGAAGAACTGATTATTGAAGATATGAATGATGGAGTGCACACAAGAAGACAACTATTGTATCAAACATAAATAGCACTTTTGTCACATACTGAACCCAGCTCAATCAAATATGCATGTAAAGATGAGAATTGGGTCAAAGCTATGAATGAATAATTGGACCAAATTGATAAAAATCAAACTTGGGAATTAGTTCCAAGACCAAAAAACAAAAATAACATTGGAACTAAATGGGTGTATAAAAAAAATGAATGAGAATGGGCAAGTAATTAGAAACAAAGCCAGATTGGTCTATAAAGGGTATGATTAGGTTGAAGGAGTAGACTGTGAAGAAACCTTCACACCTATGGCCAGATTGGAGGCAATTAGGATGTTCGTAGCTTTCTCCAGCTATAGAAAATTTAAAGTATACCAAATGGATGTCAAGTCAACATTTCTCAATGGGAATTTAGAAGAGGAAGTCTACATTGAGCAACCAAAAGGTTTTCAATTAACTAACAAAGGAAACTATGTTTGTAAACTAAATAAAGCACTCTATGGGCTAAAACAAGCACCTAGAGCATGGTATGCAAGTCTAGATTCTTACTTACAAAAATAGGGCCTAAAAAGGGGATCAACAGACATCAATCTCTACTGTAAAATTGATGGTAATAACATGATTCTTGTGGAAGTATATGTTGACGATATTATATTTGGCAGTGATGATGAAAAAATGAGTAAGGACTTTTCTAGGATGATGCAACAAGAATTTGAAATGTCTTTTCTTGGCGAACTGAATTTATTTCTTGGATTACAAATAATGCAGTCCAGAAGAGGATTATTTATACATCAATCTAAGTATGTTAAAGATATGCTTAAAAGATTCCAGTTAGAGGATTGCAAACCTATTAGTAAACCTATGATAGTTGGATGAAAACTAAGAAAGGATGATGATTCCAAAGTTGTAGATCCAAAACACTACAGATAAATGATGTCAAGCAAGTTGTTGGGACGGTGGCTAGATTCCAAGCAACACCAAAAGAGAGCCATGTTCAAGTTGTAAAAATAATCTTTAGGTATTTGAAAGGAACCATAGATCTTGGTTTTTGGTACATTCACTTTAAAATCCTATTTAGATGTTGATTGGGAAGGAAGTGTAGATGAAAACAAAAGTACAAGTGGAGGAGCATTATTTTTGGGAGAATCACTGGTAGCTTGGATAAGCAAGAAATAGTCCTGAATTTCTCTTTTTAGCACTAAAGTTGAGTATATTTCAACAGTGGAATGTTACACACAAGTATAATGGATGAAACAAACCCTACAAGGCATCAAAATAGTATTTGAAGAACCTACTATTATCCACTGTGATAATAAAAGTGCCATAAGTCTCTCTAAGAACCCTGTCCAGCACTCAAAATCGAAACACATTCCCATAAAGCACCACTATCTAGGAGATCAAGCTGAAAATAAGAACATTAAATTGGAATATGTTCCAACACAAGAACATGTAGCAGATATTTTCACAAAACCCTTAAACAGAGATGTATTTGAATATCTCAAGAAAAAATTAGGAGTAATCCTTCTTCCAACCTAAATCTCTCAAGAAAATAATGCATTAGTTGGCACCTATTCAGGGGGAGACAACAATCAACATCAAAAGGAGTCATTCAGTTATGACGGGAAAAGTGTGATTGCAGGAGGAGTTACAAATGGTCAAGACTCTGATCATAAATATTTAGAAAAATAGATCATAGGAGAATAAACCCTTTGTCATTGATGTCAAAGGGGGAGAGTAACTTCAGAGGAGAGATGTAGCATCGCAAGGGGAGTTTGTGTATGAAGTTAGTGGGTTTCCCTCAATGACAAAGGGGGATATTGTTGGACATATTTTCATTCATGTGTTGTCGTTGGTGTGACCATTCATAATAAGTAGAGGATCAAGGTTAATCTCATGAAGAAAAGTAAACTAATATTCGATAGGATCAACAATGTTCCTATGATAAAATATTAGGAGGGTTAGCAAATGCAAAGATAGGGTGAAGAAAATCGTGATTATTGTTGATCACGATAGAATAAACAATGTTCCTAGGATAAAATCTTAGGAGGGTTATAAAATGCATATATCAAAGCTTGGAAGGAAAAGCGTATGCTCAGGGTGAGAAGTCTCAGTAGTCGTCCGATCAGAGTGAGAAGCCTCAACAGTCGTCTAATCAAGAAATTGACCATGTTGATCATATAAACCCTACATACATCGGTCATATGAGTGACCGCAGGCTTGAGGATCGTGACCATCATATATGCAAGCCATATCAATGGCATGGATGAATTGCAAGGATTATAAGGAGTGTTGGCCCTTGACCAAGTTTTGGGAGATTCTTGGTCATATTGACCTATTTTGGGACTTCGACAGTCTATCAAAGGAGGAGCACAAGAAAAAGTGGATATCATGGGATCTCAACCCACTTTTGGATCCTTTTTGGGTTTTGGGGAATATGTAATGGGAATGAGATGTCGGCCCATGAAATTTACCCATGTTTAGGCCTATTTTGTAATATATAAATAGATGCCTAGGCTATATAGAAAGGAGATAAGTTTAATAGTGAATCTATGTGATGTGAATGTATGCTAAGTACAAGTAGAGTCTGTAAGTGATTTGTACATGACTGTAAGAGACTTGCAGAGCTAAGTGCAAGTGGTTGTAACAGATTGTGAAAGGTTGAGTGTTGTAATGCAAGGAAGAAGGATCTAGCAAGCTGCACAGATCTCCTGTCCTGTGCGGAGTAAGGGTTTTGATGGATTTGTGCTTGTAACCGATTGAATGAAGACAATAAAGAAGAAGAGTTGGTGGATGTAGCTCCAGGGTGGGGATGAACCATGTAAACATTGTGTTTTCTTGCTTTGTGTTGGTCTTAATATGTTTATGTCTTCTTTTCTAAGTTCTTTGATGTATTCAGATAGATCTACTTATGCTTAGTGCTAATGACATGTGAGGATATTAGATCTGATCCATACGAATGTGTTGAGCACTTGATATGCTAGATATGACCTATCTATTGATGTTAAGTGCTTGAGTACGTTATATCAATGTGAATTCTGTGAAGCCCTATTTTATCAACGAAGTGATTATTGATTGTATATTAAGGAACTGACTGTGCTAAGTGATTTATTAAGTATTGTAATCACATATTTGTGTCCCAGCTAAGATTGCAGACACCTGAGTCTTGCAACCACCCCTGCCTCTACCTCAAGTGAGACTTTATCTTCTTCATAGGTGTTGCCAAAAAGGCCAGTAGTTAGGGCTTTATTGGTGCGTTGTTGTAGTGTTGAACCCTGGGTTTGCCCCTATGCCAACAAATGGTTACATTGTCGGGACCTGAAATTGTGATTATTGGGAACTGAGAAAGAAGAAGCTTTGTGCAAATATTCGACCTGGGATTGTGAAATCTTTGTGCGTAGATCTGTGCCCTAGTGCGTAGTGTCCTACTCGATTTATAAATCTTTGTGCTAAAGAAAGAAGCCCGATCTGAAGAAAGGAGATCGGATTCAAAGAAAAGAGGTAAGATCTGGAAGATTTGTGCCCTAAGAAAGGAAAAAGTGAGAATTTCTATTTAAAAGAGGTAAGATTTGCAAGCTTTGTGCTCTGATAAAGGTAAGAAGAGTTAAAAGTTTTAGATTTGGAAACTTTGTGCTCTGTAGAGGTAAGATAAGTGGAAATTTTTGTTTCTAGAGTATGGATATAGGTATGTTTAATAGAGTCTGTCCTAGTTTGAAAACTAGGGTATTGATAGAAGAAAGAAGATTTGATATGAATAGATCTAATAAGAATAGTGAAAGATATGTTATACCTATGCATAGAAAGAATGTTTGGACTAACAAATGGATGCAGGATCCCAGAAACAATTTATTTCATGTTAGTTCCTATGATCCTAGCATGCAGTACAGGAGAAGTTGGGGATCATTTAAAATAAAAAGAGGATTAACCCTATGTTACAGCTGCAGAAAACCGGGAAATCTTGCTAAGGCATGCCCTAGGAGAAGGCCTGGTTGTATTTGTTGCAAATCTATGAACCATGAAGTGTTGGATTTCCCTAGAATGATTGCTAATCTTGAAAGTATGAATATAAGACAAGAAAACCCTAAGGCAAATCCAGAAAATAGGACTATAGAAGAACCCCAAAAAGAATCAAAGAAGGTATTGCTACAGATGAAATAAACCTTGAATGATCACCGACATTTTAGATTATCAGAGATCTTCAAAGAAAAAGAATGCATCGAATCAAGAATAGGAGACTTCGACATTGACTATGTTTTAGATGAAGAAACGCAGGTGGATGTCATGACCGAGAGAACTTGGGAAGCTATAGGGATGCCTGCTATGACTCCCCCATTAGGAGGAATAGGGTTATTCAGAGGAAAACAGGTAAACCTGTGTGGAAGGATCACCCCTATACCTATGACTGTCAATGGAACTTCGATGGAGGAAGATTTTGAGATTATTAAATTTGTTGAAGATAGCGCCCCATTTACCATGTTAATAGGAAAACCTTGGATTGACAGAGATGAAGCCAGAAACAAGGAAGAAGAAGAATTTTTGGAGCAGAAGAAGTAAGAATTAAAATATTTCATGAATAGAAGGATTGCATACTTGATTGAAGAACAGGAGAATAGGTCGAAGCTACTTAAAACTAGATACCCATATGTCGAAGCTGCAAGAACATTAGAAGACTCGCAGAATATTGAAGTACCTATTCCAGACAAAGAAGAAGTATTACCCTAGAACCCTAGGAAAGAATCGCAACTGCACGAAGTGACTGAGACCACAAAAGATAAGAATTAGAATGGAAAAAGAACTACCGAGACGAAGTTCACTGGAAAGAAGGCTAGAAAGAAAATTAATAAGAGAGCTAATTTGTAGAAGGTTCCAGAGGGAACTTCGTAGATAGAAAATTTGCATAATTGGAGCTTCGTCGGGATATCAGAACAATGACACATGGCACTTCACCATGGCGAGGAAATATAGCCATTGGGACCAATATATCCATTCGACTGCCGCTCCAAATAGGTCGGAAAGCATTAATAGCTCGACACCATACGATTGGACTGTGCCATAATGGAAAAAACAAGAGTTAATCAGATCACAGGGCTGAGTATGCAAGGCCCTGACCCACAGGGTTTTTATCCCAGAAAAACCATGAATTGTGCTTTATCCCAAAGGATAAAAGACACCTACGGCAATGTCGACAAAGGAACGTGAGGATACAAGGTAGATTCTATCCAAAGCAGTGCAGTATGCCTAGCCTATCAATTGATCACAGGAAAGTTAGTCTGCAAGAACCGATCCACCCAAGTCATTGGTTTTGTAGTCAACCTCGTAGGGAAGTGCATGAAGGGCCTACAAATGAATTGGGAAAAGTACCTCATAAACTAGTTTGAACTGGACCGTGGGGAAGAGAATATCAAGGATATGAGTTCCACTTTAGTTGGCTTCTAATCTTGATTGCTTTCATCGCATGGGAGATGCCGGAAGGTGCGACCTTCTCGGACATTGAGCCCTTTGAACCTTTGGTCATGAATTTCAGTACATTGTGGTATTTCAGTGACATGAACAAGCAATGGAAGTCAAATTCCTTAATCCACACATATTACAATCAACTGAAGTTAGCTATCCAGTCTGAGCCTCACATCATGCCAAATACGCTCCATAGGTTTCGGCCTTTAATGAAATTCAACGCGGACTGCCATTTCATTTATATTACAAAGCGTACTGACGAGCACAAGTAGAAACTTCAATATTACTATAAGCTGAAGGAGGAGGACTTACAAGAAATCACCAAGGACTTGTTGACAGACCTCCTCATTCTAGTAGACCCTGCGTAGATATCTAATTTAGACAGTCTAGAAACTCTGTCGGATACACCTGGACCTAGCAAGATAAAGAAGATCGAAGAGGTCCATGATTTAGACAATGGATCCATGAAGATTTCTTCCATATCAGAAGAGAAAGGAGGAGATGGTAGAGAGATAGATGGTGCAGTAGTTGAACATAAGAAAGGCGAGGTTACATTGCCTAGAGATGGGGAGGACCCCTCGAAGAAAAGGAAGGTTTCCCCTCTGAAACCTTCTTCTAGGAAGAAATTGAAAGCATATATGACCAAAATGCAGACCATCCTCACCTCTGATGACTTCAATTTCATCATAGTAGCTCTAAATGATTCTTTTTTGGAGATAGCAGAGAAGCAAGAATATAAGAAGGAGGAGGAGTTCCATCAGATTAAGGACGAGCTCCAAGGAGTGCAGCAGGCACTACAATCTAGCTGCGTAGTCTCCACTATGCCTCTGTCAGCAGGAACATCGGAACTAGAAGATGAGCCAGTTCAACTCCACTACATCACTGATACAGTCGAAGCTCACCTTCAATGAGATTAGGAAGAAACAACACAAGCTACCTAGGCTTTGACACAAGCATAGGGAGACCTTGTAGAACAACGCAATACTGCAGAACAGGAAAATATTTCTCTGCAAGAGAAGTGGGATAAAGAAAAATCACAACTGCAGCAAAGAAAAGAACAGTTGCTCACAGAGCAACTCGAAGTAAATGAAATGGTTCACATAGCACTTCACTCTGTGACAGCCATAGAAGTAAAGACTAAAGAGCAAGTTCCACAGCAGGTGGCACAACTTGAAGAAGCAATCCATCAACTCCAGTAGTGCATAGCAGACTTGGAACTCTGCACTGTACCCAAGACCCCTCAAGATGTAAGAGACAAAATGGAAGCAACCGCCCGCAGCACAATTGAAAGACTAAAAGATCTTGCATTAGAGTGCAAGCAGTTGAGTAACCACATCGCCCAAAAATATGAGAACCTCACCGAGAATCCATATTTACAGGCATTAGAGTTGTAGCTCAAGGAAGCAAAGAAACACACAAACACACTACAGGCACAATTGAAGGCCTCGTTGGTCATGGAAAGAATGAAGCGGTATTAGAAGCAATGCACCGCTCAACATCAGATCCATACGATTCAAAGCAGAGTGATGGAAGTTACTCAACAACTTCAACCAGTAAAAGATAAGGCATGCCAATTATTCACAAAGTTTGAAAGCCGAGGAGCAGAGCTAGAACAGGTTGTTATCACAGCAGAACAGTGCCTAGAAGGGCTCGTGAACGATGCAGTGATCCAAGAGTTCACCGAGCAAGAGGTCGTCTCACAACAGGAGGTTGAAGCAGCTCGATCCAAGATCAAGGCCTTTGAGGTAGAACTAGTCAGATCAGAGTGACTCGGGATGAGTCACAGGTGAGTGTTGGGGGAGTGATGGCCCTTGACCAAGTTTTGGGAGATTCTTGGTCATATTGACCTATTTTGGGACTTCAACAACTTGTCGAAGGAGGAGCACAAGACGAAGCAGAGATCATGGGATATTGACCCACTTTTGTATCCTTTTGGGGTTTTGGGGAATATGTAATGGAAATGGGATGTTGTCCCATGGGTTTTACTCATGTTTAGGCCTATTTTGTAATATATAAATAGATGCCTAGGCTAGATAGAAAGGAGAGAAGTTGAATAGTGCATCTATGTGATGTGAATGCATGATAAGTGCAGGTAGAGTCTATAAGCGCATTGTGCATGACTGTAAGAGACTTGCAGAGCTAAGTGCAAGTGGTTGTAACAGATTGTGAAAGGATGAGTGTTGTAATGCAAGGAAGAAGGATCTAGCGAGCTATGTAGATCTCCTGTCATGTGCTGAGTAAAGGTTTTGATGGATTTGTGCTTGTAACCGATTGAATGAAGACAATAAAGAAGAAGAGTTGGTGGATGTAGCTCTAGGGTGGGGATGAACCATGTAAACATTGTGTTGTCTTTCTTTGTGTTGGTCTTAATATGTTTATGTCTTCTTTTCTAAGTGCTTTGATGTATTCAGATAGATCTACTTATGCTTAGTGCTAATGACATGTGAGGATATCATATCTGATCCATATGAATGTGTTGAGTGCTTGATCTACTAGATCTGACCTATCTATTGATGCTAAGTGCTTGAGTACGTTATATTAGTGTGAATGTTGTGAAGCCCTGTTTTATCAGTGAAGTGATTATTGATTGTATATTAAGGAACTGACGATGCTAAGTGATTTATTAAGTATTGTAATCACATATCTGTGTCCCAGCTAAGGTTGTAGACACCTCATGTCTTACAACCACCCTCGCCTCTACCTCAGGTGAGACTTCATCTACTTCGCAGGTGTTTCTGAAAAGGTTGGTAGTTAGGGCTTTGTTGGTGTGTTATTGTAGCGTTGAACCCTGGGTCTGCCCCTGTGCCAACAAGGAGAATTAATCGACTCGCTAGTTCCTATCCCACAATTTGTATAGATCGTCGGATCTCATAGAATCGGATATCGACGACTATGGTTGAACCAAAAAGCGATCAGATGAAGTTGGATTGAGTTGTGACCGTCAGATACACAATCCCCAGATCAACAACAAAGATAGATTGTAGAGATCAAAAGGAGAATTAAATATCGCGCTAGTTCCAATCCCAAAATTATTTAGGACCGTCTGATCTTATAGATTTGAATATCGACGATTGTGGTTGACTCAAGAACAATGCACAACTTCAAATTGCGGAGTTTTGGTAATGAGTTAAATCACTCACAAGTTGTGGTTCCACAACCATCCTTGATCTTTGAGCTTCTTCGAGAATCTTCACAACTGTAGGATAACTTTAAGTGGAAGGATAGGATAAGTGGGGCTAAAAGTTTGAGATTTTTATTATCCGAATACCAGTGAGCCATCGGATCAAACCCGAATTCCCGTCAGTCGTTGGATCATTTTTGAGTGGAAGGATAGGATAAGAGAGGTAAGATATGAGATCTTATTTATGTGAATTTTCATCATCCATTGGATCATTCTAAGTGGAGGGACATGATAAGATAGAAGAGTAGCATCATAGACATATTGATTCATTGATCCAAGATCCTAATCGAATGAACAACTTTCACTTCAGATTTAAAGAGGTAAGGAGGTTACACTCCAAAAAGTTTGAGATGTGAAATTCCCGAATCCCAGAGACCTGGAGAGCTGAAATAAATTATTGACCATCGGATCATCTGAATTAAGCCTCAGCCGTCTGATTCAAGAGGACATGTGATAGACCACGGTGGTAGACCATGTCAACAAATACATGTGGTAGATTACATTAGCAGACCTCGTCTGCAAGGACATGTGGCAGACCATGTCGACAAGGACATATGGAGGACCATGTCAGCAAAGGATGTGTGGTAGAGCACGTTAGCAAAGGACGTATGGCACACCACGTCAAAAAGTACAAGAGTCATCTGATCTGAAAGATCACTTCGGGTGTATTCTCAACTGTTGATCATAGTACAGTGGAAGGATAGTGTAAGTTTGAAAAATTGAAATTCCGAAGTCCTGAAGGGAGAAGTTCTGATAGTCGTCCATATCAATGTTTGATTAATTCCTAGCCGTCGGATTGAACAATGAAAGGATGAGTGTAAGGATCAAATCTGACCATTGATTTGTTTCCATGAAATAAACTGTCAGATCTGATTCGAAGGTTTGAAAATTTGAGAACCTAAAGTTCTGAAGGGCTATGTTCTGTCAGTCGTCCATCTCATCAGAAGATTGAATCATGACCATTGAATTGATAAGCACCCAAGCGCTCATTAATCCTAGTGTCTGGTCACCGTTGTTGGTCATGTGATATAAGGGATTAAAATAAAATATAATATGTCATTGTAATTGATAAGCACGTGGTTTTGTAACGCTTGGTCAGATGTAATGGTTTGAAGGAAGCGCCTTCGTTGAATTCAATTCCTGTGAAAATAATAGAGGTTCGAGATCAATTTTAAAGGATGAAATTGATCCATATGTGATCAATTTACAAAAAGTGTTCACAGTAAAAATAATAATCAATGATTATGGTTAAGTTAAACATAAAGGTACGATGGTTCAAAACCAAGGGACACAATGTGTCACTCTCACACTGTTTTGAAGCATATATAAACGAGGAAGTGTGTCTCTGCAGTCTGAATCAGAGAATATATTAAATCAGAGAAGCAGAGAGAGATGTAGTAAAAGACTTGAAACAGAAGTTTGTCGAGATTCAGAAAATTAAGGGTGGTTGGGTGGTACAAGGGTAGGTTGGTGCCTATAGAGGGAGTTGGTGCTTCCTTCTTAGTTGTAGTTGACTAAACAGGGGGTTGTAGCCTCCTACTAGTTCATGTTGGTAAATAAGGGTGTGGGTGCATCTTGATCAGTTGGTTTTGATCGAAAAGGAAGAATATCTTCCTTCTATGTAACATGTAAAACAAATTTTGCAGTTAATAGAAAAGAATTTGTGGTTTTTCCCATTTGGGTTCCACGATAAAATATTGTGTCAAAATTTTGTTTGCATAAATAAAAGAAAATTGATAAAATTATTGTGTCACTGATTCAC
>JZKD02S0954238.1:59116-73100 GCA_000966675.3 Picea glauca
TAAAAGTGAGAAGTGTATATTTGTTGGTTATTCTGAAGATGTCAAAGGTTATATACTTCTTCAATCACATTGTAATGAAATTATTATTAGAAGAGATGTTAAATTTGATGAAAATATCTTGGCCTGCGAGCCTAATTCGATGTTTGTGCCTTCTTTGGCTTGGGAGTCTAATTTGGTGGTTGTGCCTTCTTCGTCCTAAGAGCCATCTTCGACGTTTGTGCCTTATTTTGATCTAGTTTCTTCTTCATATGATGAAAGTGAGGATGGAAATCCACCTCCTCCTGCTCACCCTCCTCCATATGAATCCTTTGAACCTGAACCAACACCAGTTCCACTGCTTCCTAGATGGGTTTGTTCAACATGAGAATCAGCTGGTGATCTTGTCGGTGATCCTTCATATCAACATCGAACACGTTCACAGTTCCAACGAGGCTCTTCTCTTTTGGATCAAGTTTTAGAAACTCGTGATCTAGAGACATTTGCAGAATATTCAGGTCATCCATATTGGGATACATCAATGAATGAAGAGTATCGTTCTTTAATGGAAAATGATACTTGGGATCTTGTACCTCTTCCAAAAGGAAGAAAACTTGTCAAATGTAAATGGGTCTACACAACTAAGTATGCATCAGATGGAAGTGTTGAAAGACACAAGGCTCATTTAGTTGCCAAAGGATTTTCCCAAGTTGAAGGAATTGACTATCATGAAACCTTTGCCCCTGTAGCCAAAATGAATTCCATCCGCCTTGTTCTTTCCCTTGCTGCCTCACATAAATGGGAGGTCCATCAGATGGATGTTAAATCCTCCTTCTTGCATGGACACTTGAAAGAAGAAATCTACATGGAACAACCTCCTAGCTATGTCTAGAATGACTCTAGCCTTGTTTGTTGGCTTAAGAAATATCTTTATGGTCTCAAGCAAGCTCCCCAAGCTTGGTATGCCAAAATGGGCACCTTTCTTATTGCCACTGGATTCTCTCGATGCCATTCTGATTCTAATTTCTATACCAAGAAAGTAGGAATCCATATCATAATCATTTTCCTTTATGTTGATGACCTTATCCTTACTGGTAGTGACTCAAAACTTTTAAACCGTGTGAAAACTAGCCTTAAGAAGAAATTTGAAATGGCAGACTTAGGTTTTTTTCACTACTTCCTTGGCCTCCAAGTTTTTCAAACCAATGAAGGAATTTTTCTTTCCCAGACTAAGTATTCTTGTGACCTTCTTCATCGCTTTCACATGGACAATTGTAAACCAACCGCTTCTCCCTTCCAATCTGGATTCAAGCTTACTTCCACTTGTACTTCTCCTGAAGTTGACACCACCCTGTACTGCCAGTTAGTTGGTATCCTCTTATACTTGACTCATACCCCTCTTGATCTTTCCTTTGTTGTTGGTCTTGTTGCCTGGCATATGAAAACACCCAATGGAAGCCATTGGAAAGCATCTAAAAGGATACTTCGCTATGTCTGTGGTACAGTTCAGTTTGGGATACATTACAGTTCAGGGGGGACTCCTTTATTGGTTGGTTTCACTGATTCAGATTGGGTTGATGACCTTGATGATCGGAAGTCTACTACAGGTTATGTTTTCAGCCTTGGTTTAGGAACTGTCACTTGGTCCTGTAAGAAACAACATGTTATTACACTTTATTCAACAGAAGAAAAGTACCAAGCAACGGTAAATGCAAGTCAGGAATCCTTGTGGCTTCGACAGATCCTTTCAAAGTTTGGATCCCAACAGTAGCATCCGACCAGCCTTTGGTGCAACAATCAAAGTGCCATCAATCTCACCAAAGATCCAGTTCAACATCAGCGTACCAAACACATCTAGATCAACATGAACTTCATCAAAAATATCATTCATGATCAAGTTATTGAATTTCTCTTTTGTCCGACAAAAGATCAAGTTGCAGACATTTTCACAAAGTCTCTTACAGAAGCGAAGCTTTCCAAAATTTGATGTATGTTAGGAGTTCAGGATGTTATCATTAAGGGGGGATATGATCTAATGCCTCCTTCCTTCTCCTATTGTGTCACTATTGTAAATCCTCCAATCCTATCCCAAGTTGTTCTTAAGGGGGGATGTTAGGATATTTAGACACTTGGGAGTTAGTTAAGATATACTTGGTCTAATGTGTCGTTAGGTAAAAGTGTGTTTCTTAGTGTGTTTCTTTAGTATGCATTAGTATGCATTTGTAGTTAGGAAATTTGACGGTCACGATATGTTCCTGACATAGAGTGATTCGGCATTTCATACTCTCCTCGATATTAATGGCCATTGATCTGTGGCTTAACACCTGATTGGTCCATGATCTCTATTTAAAGAGCATGGAGGGTCATTTGTTAATGATCGATTGTGAGAATCTCTCTTGTAAAATCTCTCTGTAATATTTTTCTTTGCATTAATAAACTGCTCCAAGTGGTCACGTTGGCTGGGGTCGTGAATGTTTCCCTGTAGGGGTTTTACCACGTGAAAACATCGGTGCATTGATCTATGATCTGGTTATGTGAGTGGTTATTGAAGGTGTTCATCCTCTATTGGAATACCTATGTTTTTGAACATTAAGTGGCCCGATTAAGGGATGAATGGGAAGAGAGGTTGCTTAGAACTCATATGATTGTATCAGAGGAGTTAAAAATAACTCCTTTGATATGATCAAAGGAGTTACAAAAAACATTTTCAATGAAAACCTGCGGAAATGACAAGGGTCTGGTCTAGACTTAGGGATCCTACTGAGAGTGGAAAATGAACTTTTATCCTTGTGCTTGGAATATATGCCCAGGTTAGGGATTCATCAAATTTCCTTTTGTCGTTAGGTCCAACTAAAGGGGGAACTTAAAGTTTCTAAATCCATGTAGGGAATGTAGGTCATAGAAATCTCGTCAGGGTGCAAGCAAGAAGGTTGATGATATTTTGTGAACATTGTTTGTAGAATGGGATAGGGGTAGAGAAATGGAAGAAACAAAGGGGTGGCATGGAGAAGCAAAGAAAAATAGAGTGTGAAAATAACCAAGGAGGAAACCCTAGCCCTAGAAAAAAAATGAAGAATTCCCATACATACATGGCAGTCCAATTCCATGTGGAGGATATCAGTAGGCTATGATTCTAGACGTAATGTCTCAACATGTTCTTATTTTGAAGAGATCCCTCCTCACTTCAATTCCTTAGTGGGATATTAAATTTTGTTGTTGCTTGGTAAATATAGGAATCAACGATTTTAGCATTTAATGTTGATTTGGTAGGGTAGTTATGGTCGGAGGACTTGAGAGGAATTTATATGATGAATATAGAATAAATTAGTGGGAATTCCTTTGAGCGCATCGACAGACTTTGAAGAAACTCCTCCAATGGCAATCAGAGGAGTTGGACCCAAATCCTATGATTCCATTGGAAAAGTTAATGTTAACTTGCGTGATAAGAGGTCCATCGGAGATGAAGAGGGGAAATCCTCTGATGTACATCATAGGATTAAGAGGGAACTCCTCCGATTTACATCAGAGGAGTAAGAGGGAACTCCATTGATTTTCATCAGAGGATTAAGAGGGAAATCCTTCGATGTACATCAGAGGAGTTAAAACTAACTTGGCCAATTTTCCCAGACTTATTCAAAAATTGATTTTTTCAAGTTCTTCTTTTTTCAAGTTTTTTCTTAAGTTAAGTAGGACTTCCCAACAAAGGCTTGAGGTAAAGAGAGAAGCCAATGGAGGGCTCTCTCAAATCATAAAAAAAATGGGCTCGATTTTCTCGAAAGGGAAATTGTAAATGGAATGAAGGAAAATTGAGGGTTGTAGTGCATGTCACAACAAGGAGATTTTATCTTTGTTATCACATAAGGTCCTATGGTTTTCTTCCTTGGGACTATATTTGGTAATGTCTTTCCTAGAAGCTCCACATATACCATTGGAGGAAACCCCCCTGGGGGTATGTTTGGTGCTGGGAATAGTCATGCTCATGGAGGTTTTACCATCCCAATGGGAACTCATTCTTTAGAAGCTCCCCAAGCCTCCAATAGTATCAATATAGGGGGACCACAAGGTCCATTTGGGACAACAGAGACTTCACCTCCCTCCTAGATTCATTTTCACCATTTCCTTTCCTCGCAATTCTAGACTTACCAGATTTGTCTCGATTAATGAATGACCCTATATCCCATGGCCCATCATGGCCAGAAATTCCTTCCAAGTTGTCATAAGATATCCCAAAATTCAACAGAAAACTAGGAGAGGACCCCTCTACACACATCATGACATACCACTTGTGGTTTTCATCCAACTTGTTGATGTATGATAGTGTGAGGATACATCTTTTCCAAATATCCCTGACTGGAGCTACCAAAAAATGGTACATTGAATTAAAAGGAAGTTCCTTTAATAGCTTCAATGACTTGGCAATGACGTTCCTTATGCATTAACAACTACTCATTAGGTATGAAATAGGAACAAAGATCTTTACTTCAATCCATGAGGATACTGCCACTCACATTTCTGATGATATTCATGAGTGATGGTAGAGATGAAGAATGATCAATACCTAAATCCCGTATCATCTCTTAATGGAGTGGTTTACTAAATCCCTCCTTCCATCGATCGTTAGGGATGTAGCTATGGTCAGGCTTACTATCGAGGAGCAAGCTATTGTGTGTTCCTGACACTTAGAATTGGTCTACTCTCCATCAGGTACTTTATATGACATTATTCTAAATGATCCTCGATTGTCGATGGATCCTAGGAAACCCAACCCAAGACCCCATGTAGATGGTGCAGTTGCTTTTGTTTCCCTTGCATCTATGCACCTGTTAGCTGACCATATGGGTCATATGTCAATGACATCACACTCGTCAGCTTCTAGAACTAGTGCTCAAACTATTGCAGTCCCCTCTCAAACCTATGAGGTGAATTCGATTTAGTCCATGTAACCAAAGAATTATGAACAACCTAGAGGTAAGAAGAAACAAAACGAGAAAAAGAAATACAACAATGAGAAAGGGACTGCCTCTACCCAAAACACCTAGGAGGGAGGCACTAAGGAAAAGAGGAATACTTGGTTTCCCTACACGATTTTTGGGGAGGACCACCCTACTCACCAGTTCCCTTAGAAGGATTAAGTCCATATATTTTTCATACAACATCGACCCCCCCAACAACCTACTATATTAACCCATCCTTTCCTCCCACAATCACAAAATATGGTTGCCACAAATCCTTCCCCTCCACAAGGGGGAATGGAAGGTACCCCTCATCATGGGGGGTCTTCATTGAATGCTTATGTTTTCATGTACCACACAATGAACTTACAGAATCGAGCCAAAAAATATGAAATTCATGAGCCTTCCCATGCTTCCCCAAAAGTTGCATATTCTTCCCAGCTCGATGGCTCTCTTCAGATAAAGAATCCATATTTTGATGCGCCACCTCACCCCTTAAAGGGAATTATTTGAAATACGACACATAATCCTAACATGTGGGCTACCTACAATTACAATATTGTGGAATACTTGGCCCAGACACCTTGATCCATGTTTATTCTTGAAGTTCTCCAAAGCTTTCCAATGTAATGGTAAGCCTTGTTATCCACCATAGGTAGGGTTTATCCCTCAGAGTCGATATTGATGACCCTTCATTATTCTTAGGTTAGTCATATGATATTCCATCAAGTATCCTTCCATATCAAAGTTTGAATTATGGGTAAAAACATCCTCCAAACAGTCGTTGATGAAGGAGCCTTGACTTTCATCATGTCTATTTCTTGTTGGAAGGCCATTGGATCTGCTAAGCTCAACATGTTTGCAACACTATTGAAAGAATTTGACAGAAACATGTTCCAACCTCGTGGAATAATCACCACCTTACCCATTGAGTTAGGTGGTAAGACTGTCTATGTTGATGTGGAGGTTGTTGATGCACCTCTTGAGTACAATCTGTTACTCGGGTGTACTTGGTTCTACGAGATGATTTCAGTTGTGTCATTAGTTTTTAGAGTCCAATTCTTTCCTCACCAAGGGAAAATCATCACAATCGATCATCTTGCATTTTGTACCCCAAACCTTAGATCCAATGTGGGGTCAAATGTACCCTTTTTCCGTGATACCACACAATATTTTATCAACATCAGTGTGGGGATGTTCAAATATATTTTGTTGATGGAGAATATTTTCCCTTCCCCCATTGTCCCCCATTTCCAATGTATCTCCTATCAACATGATTTCGTCATTTACCAGTGGATCCCTCGGGTATTTTGATCCTTGCATGGTACCTTATCCCAAGGATGTTGAATCATATGAAGCATCCATGCCACTCACAATGGTCGAGATTTTCGATCTGATAATCCCATCAACATTCGTTGATACTAGTCAACACCTCCATCCTCCTATGGAGTGTGATCAACCTACTCCACCCATTTAGGTCATTGATTCTCTATGTTCATATGACATCCTAGATACTACATTGCCTTCAGAAGATTCCATATTCTTGGAAGTCATGGATTCCATAGAAAATCCAATGGATAAGATGACATCGATCATCTTTTCCTGATTAAGAACTGATGAGAGTTGACATGATGACTCTTAATCTAAGACTAGGGGCATTGGTTGGGGAATCCAGTAGCCCTCCCACTCTTGACCCTTTTCTTCCTTCGATATATTTTTTACAACTTTCCACTGAATTCTCTAATTTCCCCTCCATCAAAGATTCATCCCATCAAGGATCTTATATATCTCACTAGACTACTCATGATGAGTGTCTTCATATGAAGAAATTTGATCCTGTGTGGTATGGCCACAACACGGTGTGCCATATGATGTCGATAATGGATCATTATTTGATCAACAATGATCAATATCCTTGGTCAGAGCCTAACCATGGGATCTACTTAGCGTAAAGAATCAGAATGTGTAGTTCCTTGTACATAGGTGTGTAGTGTGAGTGCTTTTGTTTCACATATATCGTATCCAAAAAATACAAAAATATTTTCTTTTTTGAGATTTCACTATGCATTTTGACTCCTGGATTCTAGTTTACATGTGTTCACAGGATTGTGGGGACTTTTTTGTATGGAAATTGAAACTTCCATTGAACTTGAGGTAAGTGTTCCCAAACTAGCATATAGGGGTAGGTTTTTCCCTACAATTACCATCTTTCATTATTAACCATCCATTCTTCCAACACTGTGCCTTAGGTTCGATCCCGAATGATTGCGACATTAGCCACTTCATTTTTCACATCGTAACTTGTTCGGTAGTGCTTAACCTTCATGGGTTCCCTATTTAGCACCTATATTTCCATTTGGTGCCCATGTTGTGTTTTCCTGTAGGCTCGGGATCCCTCCTTTAGCCCTGTCATGACTTGAATATTGAGCCTCATTTTTCTCTCTTGGTCTATATTCTCGCCACATCCCATGGGAGTTCCCAAAAATTATTTATTTTTTATTAATGGTCACCTATGTATTTTCTTCTCAGGTCATGCTTCCCATCGCTGGGTTGTTTTTTTCCCATATCCTTCTTACCTCTATGTATTAGCCTTGAGCATCTACCTCTTACATTATTTGACCTTCGTTTTGCACCCAACTACCCAGGGAGAGAACAACTGCTAAGAGTGGATCTCACTTTCCAATATGATTTGCATTCCTCATTGCTTAGGTTAGTTCCATGTGCTTGGAACATAGGAGCATTTTTTCAAGCCACTCATTCTCTCTTGTTGAGTACTTATCTCTTTTTCATACTCATAAAAGGAAACGAAAAAGACACTATCGAGTACACTTTTATCTCTTTTTCGGGCTCATTAAAACTAAACAAAAAAGACACCATCGAGATCAATTGTGTCATTCTTTTGTTCTCATTAAACCATGAAGGATACTGAGCATACTCATGTCATTATTTTGTGCTCATTAAACCATGAAGAAGACATACAAATACAAAAACAAATCAAAAAAGAATGGGGCTTTTTCACCATTGATCTATTTTAAAAATGGAAGTGTCAATTTATTCACCCTTGAACATGGCACATGTTTGATTCCTCATCATACAATTGGGTTTTATATTTCCTAGGAGTCGTCCCAGTAATATGAGTCTGAGAAACTCCTCTGACTGGTTACTCTTCCATTCATCATGGAGAGTTGTTCAATGCCTCATGCATTATTGCACTATATTCCTCCATCTCTTATGTCTTGCTTCCAAGTCACCATTTTCTTGTGTTATATGTTCAAGTGAATTTTAAGCATGAGTCAACCATTTGTTGTTTTGTTGAATTTTTGAGTTGGCCATCCCTATGTTAGTTGTACTTTGTGATACTCTCTCTTCACATCATCTCTTAGTGTATGTTTTGTGTCAATTGATGGGGGATACATTAAGGCCCTCCTTCGATGGATATATTCATATCAACTTCAACAAATTATCTATAAGAGGGATCTAGAACCCATATAGTACCTCGGATCTTGTAGTCCTTAGTGGTACGTCTCCTCGTGATTGACAATGAGTTTACATCATTGACTCATGATTGAATGATTTAATGAGTGTTCGACACCAACTCATCTATTCACACTCACTGGATTGTACTAGGTACATTGGGTTCCATCTTCATCATCTCCCCTCATGTCTACTAACGGTATAACTCAATGACTGGTAATCAAATGGTTTCTACCATGCTCGACATCATCTCATCTATTCGCATGTGTAGATTCGTACCATCGGGATTTGGTACAAATACCTTGGGTTTGGGGACACATTATTCCTTCACAACATCCCCTCCCAAGTTGTGATGTAGTATATCACTTTTATATGAGTACTTTGAAGACTGTAGGGGCACTCTCCTCAGTGCTTGTTGTATTCTTGATATCTATATGTTGTGTCATAGATCCAAATTGTATCTACTGGTGGCTATGATTATGTTTCTGACATAGGTCCACATTGTATTTATTCATGGCTATGATTGAGTTCATTACGTAGATCCACATTGTATTGTCTCATGGAGACAATCTTATTGATGGTATGGATCCATTGTGTATTCTTTCATGGCCATGGTCTAGCATTTCATATCATGGATCCACAGTGTATTGTTTTGTGTCCATGCTCATTCAAAGTATGAGTATGTCTACCTAGGGGATTGGTTTATATATTCTCTCATCCTTGGTTTTTAATTGAATGAATTCTTTGGTTTATGAGCCTCCTTTGATCTCTCCTTGTGTTGCCTCACATGGACATTGTTGTAATGTATTTCAACCATCCACTCCTTCCTGACCTCACGCATTAGGGGGAATATATTATAGCCTTCATTTAAACCCTATAGGCCAGAGAGGAAGACATCAAATGATAGAGGCCAAAATATTTTTCCTAATGTTTGAACCCTTTTAGAGCCCATTTTTGGCATCCTCGTTAGACACCTAGTAGACAACAAGTAAGGCCTCATTGATCACTAATGGCTCACCATGTGAGGCACTGCTAAAATTCTAGAATAGGGGAGTTACGAGGTGACAAGAAAGGGATGAGTTGGATATTCATGGAAAAGGCATAGAAACTCACATCATTTGAGTCTCTAGTGGCCTCTAGAATATCAAGAAGCCTCTCCCAAGCCTCCTCCAAGATCTATATAACAAAGGAAACACTTGGGAAAGAGGAGGGAGAATTGAATGATATTGTTATTATGTCCAACTACATAGGTATCTATCATCACAACTATAAGTTAGTGAGCCTATCCTGACCAAGAAGCTACAAGGAGAGTCAAGGAGAAAGGAATCATAAGAGGATGCATCTTCATCAAGTTTAGGCATTATTTCATATGTATTCTCCATGTTTTATCGATTGATCAATGGTTTTCCCACCATTTTATTTGTGTTCTTCTCATAAATGAATTGGATTTAATTATATAAATGGTTAATCAATTTATATATAAAGAATTCTCATAATTCCTAAAACTAGAGATAAAAGAGGGTTGGTAGTGTTTGTTACTTGTGTGCAGGAAGCAGGTGATTGGAGCTAGAGTTGGAGTTGTATATCTACACCAGCCAGGACATACAAGAAGATCCATCCAACAAAGGTATTCCAATATAGCCCTCTTGTGTGTAAAAGGAATTGTTTTCCTTCTATATCTAGGAAAATAATAAGGAATCTACCCCCTTTATGTCTAGGATTACCAGGCTAATCCTAAGGATATTTTGTTGTGTATTAAGCAAGATCCATGTGAGAAAAAATCCCATAACATTGTCATACCTTAAGATCAGTTTCCGATCTTGTTGGCTATTATGTCCCTTATTTCCCCTTTTCTCTTTTCCTCGGATGCTACCCCTATGTTGGGCACCAAATCGGGCTATCTTTCTGCTACATTTCCATTACCTTTTTTACCTTTTTACACTTATTTACCTATGCTTACTATGCTAAATCTGTGAGGTAATTAACCCTACCTTGTCTATTGGAATATTTTATTAATGAAGTAAAAGTCATGGAGTTTTTCCTATTCGTAGCACTAAAATGAACATTTGACCGCAGCTTCTGGAGAACAGAACCAGGGCTTCATCCCACAGCAGATCTGCTCTTCATAGCAACAACCAAGCCATAAAGAGGCCGCGCAGCTGGAGTCATGGATCCCTGAACCATCTTGGGCATTTCTCTAATCCTGTCCATCTGGTATTGGTGTCATTCCAACTAATGCATATTTTTGGGGATACGGTTACCATGTTTTTGGGAAAGAGGTTGTTCTCCCTTTTGATGTATAAAAGACAGTTTATTCCTGTAACTGGGGATGTCCCCATTGAGATTGTAATAACCTTTTTTTGTTGTCTTCATCTTCGCTGTAACCAACGCAGACCTGATCAGAGAGTTGGGCCCGCTCTTCTGATCAAGTGTTGTGTCTTCCTGTGTGTGTTATTTATCAGTGTTATGCTTGCTGTTACAGTGTGTTATTTATCAATTTTATGCTTGTTGTTACAGTATGTTATTTATGCTATTTATCAGTTACAGTATTAGTTTATGCTTGTTGTTACAGTGTGTGATTCTTATGAGTATTTTTCATAAGTTGTAGTTAATCCAATTGACAGTAATGTTTTGAATCTTAATCATGAACCCTTGGCCAGAACGAATTGTACTCTTGCCCCTGCATATACCTTGTGCATTGCCTTGAAAGGATACGCACCCGGATTGATAAATTAATGTAGGAAAAGGGTGAATAAATCGTTCATACCTAGACACCAACATTTTGGTGACGTTGTTGGGGAGGCTAACAAGGTGCAAGACAATGATCTGGACCAACCAGAGGGTCAATCTCTCGTCCTGGGGAGAGAATGAGTTTTCTCACTCTGCTTCAAGTCCTGAGCATAGGTGATCTTTCCATTTGTTTTTATTTTTTCTTTTTTTTTCATTTTTGTCAATCTCTTGTCCTAGGGATGGAGGAGTCTTTTGATGCCTTGCTCCAGATCCTGAGTTAAGAATTATTTCTTTCAAACCCTTGTGTTTTTTTATTGAAACCCTAGCTTTTACCCTGGGGAGGGAGGAGTCTTTTGACACCCTGTTTCAGGTTTGAAAAGTATCAGGTCTTTTCTGTGGTGTGTTTTGTTCTTGTCCAAGGGAGGGAAGAGTCCTTTGATGCCCTGCTCTGGGCCCTGAACCTTAAATTCTTGTTTTTTTAGTTGCCTTTCTTTTTCATAAGATCTTTTGTCTTGGGGAAGGAATGGTCCTTTGACACCTTACTTCAAGACTAAAGAATTGTAGGTTCATGCCAAGACCCTCCATCATACCAACACTTGTATGAACAAAGAACCAAATAACAGGGGTAGAGAGAAAGCCCCAAAGAAGGGAGGACCAGATTTGGGAAGAAAGACCTTCATCTAGCAGATTATAGAAAAGGCTGAATCAGAAACATCATCTCACATAGCCGTGATACCAAGGGTACGAAGAGTGAAGTATGAGGGACAATCAGTAGATCAACCAGTTCTGTCTACAACATTCTTGGGTGATACAACACAGCAGGTCCCTCCAACAGTTGAAGAAACATCTAGTGGCATACCTGACCAAGGAAATCTTATGCTGGAAATAGAGGGGGAAGAGGTCACAAGCAGTGCCTCAATAGAGTCAGACCACTCCAACAAGAGAGATAAGGTTGTAGCTAAGGGATCAAGTCATCAGAACATAGAAGAAGGTATCGAAGGAGCATTTGCATCACCAAGGGACCAGAGAAGTGCTGCTAAAGCAACTCATATCCAAGGGGTAAGGAAGCCTTAGCCATCTCCTACAGAGTCTGGTGAAATACCCAGCGATTATTGGAAGATATTTATGACTCCCACAAGCTCCACTATCAAGTTTCCAATCAGAAACTTGGGAGTTGGTGCACCCACTAAGCCTATTCCATTAGCAGCCTTACCAAACTTTCATGGGCTTGTTTCAAAAGATCCTGACACATTTCTATTTGAATTCGACATAGTATGTCGAGGGCATGACTACATGACAGAAGCCCAAAAGTTAAAAAAAAATCCTTCTACATTAAAAGGGACAGCGCTGCAATGGTTCATGGGCCTTGGAGGAAGCACTATTTCCACATGGGATGATATGCAGACAACTTTTCTGGAAAAATACCAAGATTATTGTAAATCCTAGAACATTAAGGAAAAACTTTTCAAGTTCACACAAAAAGAAGACAAGAGTTTGGAAGATTGTGTGGAATGATTCAAGTACACATTACAGAGGTCGGGTCACTCTGACCTGGATAAGGAAATTCTAAAAATTATCCTCCTCCGATCTTTCTGTGAGGAATCAGTGGAACTATTGAACATTGTGGGAAAATGATACATCTCTAAGGAAAGATTCAAAGGTATCTATAAGTTGTGCATTCAGTGCTCAAGAGGACTTGCAAGAAATAGACAAGGAATTTGCTTAGTAAAAGGGTCTGGCAGAGGTGTTATGAAAGCAGAAATCAAAAACCTGCTAGACAATCTGAGGAAGGATATCCTCAGCACCCTGTCAACACAGATAGATATGTTGCAAGTAAAGCAGAAGCAGTTGGAATTGGATAGGACTATGGCAATATTCTGCCCGACGTGTAGAAAGAAGCATCCAGAGAGGGAATTTCCACTAAAATCCATAGAGGAATGTGCAATCTGTGAACTAAATCATGCAACAAGCTCATGCCCCTCCCTGCTAGGCCTGAAAGCAGTATTTCAAGGAACAGGGAAAGACATGAAGCAACTATACCTCATGGGGTCTAGAAAGCCATGGAAACCTCGACCACCAATGGGAAATCAAGGTATGTACTTAGAAACATCTTAGTATTTCAATAATTCTAATATGAATCCTCAGTCCATGCCCTATCCTTCCATGTGGCCACAATACTAGTTTCCATCGTGGCAGCAGTGGAACCCTCAAGCCAGTTCAAGCTCCCCATTGGCTCCAACATGGCAAGGATCCCCTCCTGGGCAATTTCCTCAATCGATGCCACAACAGTAACTCCAACTGCCCTCTAATGTGCCTCCGGGTAACCAACCTGCCCATCCTCAGCTCCCAATCCAACCTAATCTGAATCCTAATAGCAAGGGAGTTCATCAAACTGAAATTCTTAACCTACCTTCATATAGCATTTCCACTGCAGAGTTGTATGAAATGAATCTATGATCAGGGCGGACAGTTGATGCTCAACCTCCTCCAGTTACCATTGAACGACTCAACAATGAAGGTAAGGAATCATAACCAATTAGTAAGGAGCCAAAACAAACTAATAGAAATTAGGCATCTCCTATAAAAAAACATCAATCTGAACCACCTTACCCAGAGAGACTAACTTTTAGTAAATCAAGCCCTCAAGCTGAGCTTGATTTATTAGGAGAATTGCATAATTTATTTGTTAAAATTCCCTTGTTACAAGCTATGAAGGATGTGCCAATATATGCAAAGACTGTTGATATTGAGAGGGGGGTGAATCAATATCAAGTACAATTTAAAAACCTTTTTCAACTTATACTTAAACCATTCAATTATATCCAATGAGCAATGAACAATAGTATAAGAGT
>JZKD02S0954238.1:85649-105483 GCA_000966675.3 Picea glauca
GATAATGAGCACGTGAACCGTGTTTTATGCAGCTACGGCGTTTGGAGAATATCCCTGTCATCAGGCTCGCTTGCTACTTTCCACAGCACGCGAACTCTTCGAAAACCCCTGTTAGTTGCGGAAAGTAAACACTTTCCACAGCGCACCCTTTGATATGAAAACTCACTTTAGCTGCGGAAAGAAAAACAACGTGCCACATCATTAAAAAACGTTTCTTAGCGCGAAAGCCAGTACTCTCTGTATCATGCCACGTGCGAACTGTCTGTCGAGCTTTTCGCGCCTCGTCACTTTCCATAGCACTTTGAACTGATGAAACAGCGCGGTTAGCTGTTGAAAGCTATCGCTTTCCACAGCACACAATAGGCCCTAAAACATGATGTTAGCTGTTGAAAGCAAACAGTCATATTTTCGAAATAGAAGACTTTATTTTCGATTATTTCCTAAGACACACCAAAAAACCAAAATTTTTTTGAACTGAAAAAACTCAAAAATGACTTGAAGCTACTACTGAAAGCTATGATATCCACCCAAAACTCGGCCGAAAGGACGGTTTCATTTGGGAGTTAACACATTCAAGATGGACAATGTCTTGTATATGTTTTTGTTTATGTATGATGAAAGAAAGGATACATAAAGATGGGGATTTTGTTACAGGGAAGGATATAGACAGGGGTTCTTATAACTCTTAGACTACTATTTTTTTTGTAATATTATGATTTGGGTCTGAAAAAGTCCATTGGTATGGACTGAAACATGTATATTCCATTATGGTGAATATAGAAGAAATTTTTCCAATGGGAACAAAAATCAGGAAAATGGGTTGAATTAATACCCGTAATTAATTCCCCTCTAGGACCCCTCCTAGAAACTCTCTTATGTTGTGGAAAACTCATCCCCCATCTCTGTCCATATCCCCCAATAGTTGGAATCACATTTTATTTATTTAAAAGTAGAAAAATAAATTTGCATATTACACCGCTTGGCCATAGCCACATTCATACCTACATTATGCAAAAATTAAATTGGGGTTTATAGTGGGGATGTTACATTCCTCCTCTCCTACAATTGTGCACCATCCTTAGTGCACAACACCATGCTGAATACATATACAAATTTACATTGCATTACAATATTCATAAAATAAAAAAAGAAAAATATTCAATTTTTTACCCTCCAACAACAGTCCCAACCAAAATATCATATTTCTCTCAACCTAATAACCCAAGGAATGTGCTCCCTTCATTATATCATTCCATCAGGCTGCACCATTATTTTATTATGGCTATCAATGCAGGTGACCAGAATTTTGAGATGTGTTTCTGGAACTCTAGCTTCCCAAAATGGAGTCTTGCATTTTCAATTTTTGTTTCCTTCAAAAATGAAAAACAATTATGGGTATTCCTCCCACATATTTTTTTCATGTTCCCATGTTGCATATTCAATACCATAGTAGGTTCATTTAACCTTTACCATCCCTATGGATTTTCTCCTGAGCACCTTGACTTTCCGATCTAGGATGCATATTGGTTCTACCTAGAAATCCCCTTCATTTTCCACTTGGATCACAGTCCAATCAATTATGTGGTTAGAATCAGGAACATATTTCTTTGATTATGATACATGAGATACATTATTCACTCTCATGGATGCAGGAAATGATAGCATGTATTCATCTGGACCTATCTTCTCTAAGATTTCAAAAGGCCCAGATTATTTTTCTACCAACTTTGGGAAACAACGCAATCTTAGAAAAATTCTTTGCGCTTTCACTTTTAGAAAAACATGTTATCCCACTTTCAAATATCTAAAAAATCTTTTCTTTTTTGCATAACTTTTCTACATGTCCTAGGAAGCCTTTAAATTATACTTTATATTTGTCATCCACACTTACATTTCTCTCAACAAATATTCCCCAATGACAACTATGTTTTCTAGGTTATCCTAACTCACTGGTCTGTTACACTTCCTGCCATACAACGCCTCAAATGGGATCATTTTTAATGAGGCATGATACCTATTATTGTAATAAAACTCTGTTAAGTTGATATAATCTTCCCACTCTGATGGCTGGTCCATCACATACATTATATTGAGATTTAAGTTTGTCCCAAGTCCTTTGAATAACCCTTTCCAAAAATTTGATGTGAATTTTGGATCTCTATCTCAAACAATTGCCTTAGGCACCCCATGTAGCATGACAACTTCTTTCACATAGATCTCTACAATATTTGTTTTCTTGTGTGTTGTCTTCATGGGAACAAAATTTGTTGCCTAAGTTAATTTATCTACCACCACCATGATGAAATCATTTTGCTTCACTATTCTGGGAAAATTTATAGTAAAATCAATTGTTACCACTTCCCATTTCCACTCAGAAATGGGAAATGACTGTAGCAGCCCCATTGGATGTCTATGATCTATTTTGACCTTTTGGCATTCTAGACACTTGGCTATGTAATTAGCCACTTATTTCTTCATTCATGGCCAAAATTATTGGCTTCTTACAACTGTGATTGTATTCTAATAACCTGGGTGCCCATCATATGGAACATTATGCATTTCCCTTAGCACTATAATTTTCATCCCTACGAAAATTGACACATATATTTTCCCTTTGTACATGAGTATTCCATCCTATTTCATTTCATAATAATTAATTTTTAGCTATAAATTGTCTTGTTGTAATGTCTCTTTTATTTTTATATATTGTTGGTTTGAATTTGCAGCCTCTAAAATTCTATATCTTAAATCTGTGTTGAACATGCTAATGGCTGAAATATGCATTTCATGATCTCTTCTACTAAGTGCATCAACCACCTGATTTTCCTTGCCTTTGATATGCTTAATTTCAAAGTCATATTCACTCAGAAATTCCAACCATCTAGTTTGTTTGGTGTTTAATGTTGGTTGTCCAAATAAATGCTTCAAACCACAATGGTTTGTTCTTAACTCAAATATTTGACCCATAAGGTAATGTCTCCACATTTTTAATGCATGAAAAATGGATGTCAATTCCAAGTCATGTGTAGCATAATTCCTCTCATGTTCCTTTAATGTTTGAGACTCATAGCATACCGCATGTTGTTTTTTAGTGAGGACTCCATCGATCCCTTCCTTGCATGCATCAATGAACACTACAAAATATTCATATGGATCTGCAATGTTTAATATGGGTTCACTTGTCAATATGTATTTCAGCTGCTAAAATATTTCTTCACACTTGGAAGTCCATTCAAATTCCACTCCCTTCTTTTGAAAAGAAGTGATTGGGCTTAGAATATTTGAAAACTCTTTTATGAATCTTCGGTAATAACCTACAAGACCCATAAATGATATCACTTTTGTCAAATTTCTTAGCATTGGCCACCCTCTAATGGCCTCTATCTTCTCAGGATCAACTATTATCTCATCTACTAACATAATATGCTCCAAGTAGTGAATCGTTTTTTGATCAAATGTGCACTTACTTAGTTTGGCATACAACTTGTGCTCTCTCAAAAATTGCAACACCATTCTTAAGTTTTGTTTATTCTCTTCTTTTATCCTCAAATAGATGAGTATATCATCTAAGAAAACAATCACAAACTTGTCTAGGTATTCCTTGAACGCTCCATTCATCAGGAACGTGAAAATAACCAGGGAATTTGATAGTCCAGAAGGCATTATCATAAATTCATAATTCCCATACCTTGTTATGAATGATGTCTTGTTGATATCCTCTTCCTTTATCCTCACTTGATGATAACCTAATCTTAAGTGAATCTTGGGAAATATTCTTGCACCCTTCAACAGATAAAAAAATATCATCAATCCTTGGAAAATGATATTTGTTCTTTATTATGACCTTATTCAACTATCTGAAATCAATACATAGCCTTCAGGTTCCATATTTATTCTTCACAAAAAGAACTAGGGCTCCTCAACGTGACACACTTGGGCGTATATAACCCTTCTTCAAAAGTTCTTCAAGTTGAATATGTAACTCTTTCAATTCTAGTGTGCCCATTATGTAAGGTGTATTGGACACTAGGGAAGCTCCTGGCACCAAATCAATAGAGAAGTCAATGTCTCTCTTTGGTGGTAATCCTAGGATTTCCCCAAAAACATCTTCAAAATATTTCAAGACCAGATGGTCTTCAATACTTGTCATTATATCTCTGGTTGCCTCTTCCATATGGGCTTTAAAAATTTGACATCCTTTCCTGAAACTCTTTTTCAACTGCATGGATTAAAATTCTCTAACAACTACAACTCTCAAAATGCCTTGAATATTTCCCTATTTCCCTCCTTCATCAAGACAAGTTATTGTATTTTTTTTAATGGTATAGGACAACATGATGTTTTTCCAACCAATCCATGCCAATTAGGTAGTCATATGAACCAATGGTGTGATTTTCAAATCTACTTTGTTCTAAGTCCATTCATGTCTATGGAACAATCTTTAACCAACTCATTGATCTTTCTCTTAGCCCCCGTGGCTAACTGAACTAACTAGGATTTTTTATGCTTATTCTTTTGCAAGTCAGATATTTCAACAATGTTAAAGTTTATGTAACTATGGATAGCTCCATAATAAATTAAAATTGCTATGAGTTGGTTATCAATATTACCTTCCAGAAGGATTGATACTCTTCTTGCTTGTTGTGCAAAGCATCATAAATCCTTGTAAATTTTCCTCTTATGTATTTAATTGTTTCAACCTCCTGAATGTTGTGGACAATCCTCATTCTTTATCCTTTGTGAGGGCAGTCCCTATACAAGTGATTTCCCTCATATCCCCAACATTGTACAGACTACTTCCTTGGTCTTTTCCCGAATGAATCTGATTCCTTATGCTCATTTTGGGTTGATTGTCCTTGTTGATTTTTTTGGGAGTTGTTTTTAAAAAAGGGTGTCTTAAAACCTTTCTATGTTTTCTTTTTCTTCGCCTTCATATTGTCATTCCAAGGTTTTTGGAAGACTAGCCTCCCTCTACTTTTCTCATAAATACGGTTTTCTCTCCTTATGGTCTCCTCCAAATTTTTGGGGTTATCATATTGTATCTTGTCACTATAGAAGGAGGTAAACCCACTCATAAATATTTGGATTTTTAATTTCTTGTCCTTGATGAAGCCAACATACTTCAACAACTTAAATAACCTCTTATCATGTTCATCCATTGTCATGCTTCCCAACTTGAGTTCAAAGAAATCTTTCATCTTCCTCTCATAGTAATGCTCAGACAAATATTTATATTGGAGATATCCTTTGAATTGCCTCCATGAGACATTCCTCTCATTAAGGAATTTTGCTTTCTTAAGTTGATCCCACCACATGGTTTCCTTTCCTTGCAAGTGGTAGGTTGCAATTCTTGTTTCTAACCTAGAGGGATAATCATGCAGGTAGAAATATTTCTTCATTTCCAATAGCCATACCTCATGCTCTTCACCCTTTATATTCTCAACATTAGGTGGTTTTATTTTCCTGAGTTCACCTTGCAAGATGTCTGCCTCGTGCCTTCTCCTCTTCCTCCTGACAGAAGATACACTTTGGATACTCTCTAGCTCTGAACTTTCATCATATCTCCTAGTGGATTTCACTATGGAATGATGGAACCTAATCGTACTCCTTGATTTTCTATCATTCACATGTTCATCCCTTCTTCTATGGGATATGAATGTTATCACTTGTCTAGCACTAGCTAGTTTATTTGTGCCAAAGTATTTATTGTCTTGCCTCTGCAACATGTTCAAGCTTTGTAGTATCTCTTCTTGATCTTTCATAGTCTTTTCATTATCATCCCTATAGCTCTGCACTTCTCTCTGCAGAATTCTCATAGTTACATGCTCCTTCTTGCCTCTTCTTCCATTAGACCGTGTATCAACATTTCCCATGTTGACATGTATACCTCTTCCTCATGGTTGTAGGACCCTTGGGCATCCTCCATAACTATGTTTCTCATACAGGAACCAAAATACCTTCCTGTACCTCTAAACTTTTCAAGAAAATGTGCATGCAAACAATTTTCTATTAGACATAGATATATACATACACAATTCTGAAAAATAATGCAAAAATGTTTTTCTCTTTAATGCCACCAATCATCTTCATCTTCTTTTGCTGATTGTATTTTAAACTTCCAAGTTCAATTTTTTGGGTTGATATATGGATCCTCCTCTCCAAGATACTTCCAATGACTACTTTCTTTCTCAATTCTAAGATCCGAGCAGAAATTTATAGCCATCTGAATATTTATAATTTACCCCTTTTGTACACTTTTCATTCTAGTGGAATTAATCTGAGACACCAACTTATGTTACTTGTAGAAGTAAATATATCAGGAACTAGGGAAACTTTTGTATGATATATAGATAATAATGATGAAAATGATTTCATAACAACTCTCATATTTTCAATATGATGCTCCACTAAAAACATGCAACAATATGAAAATGACAACTTTGTCCTTTACACTCCTTTTTCCAAACTTCAATTTTTCAGCCAATCTGGTTATCTCCCAAACTACACACTTCTGGAAAAACTTCACTACACCAAATTTTTCTGGATAAATGAGTATAGAAAATGTTGAGTAAATAAAATTTTCCATAGTTTCCATCTTGGGACCCTTTTTCTCCTCTAAAATTCCCAAAAATCTTCAAAAATGGCCCAAAATAGTGGATTTTTCCCTATTTTAGAACCTCCATGCCAAAATCATTAGAATCCAACTAATCCCTTCATAAAATAATTTCATGTTTTCTTTCTTGACACTCTGTACAAGTTTCGATAGTAATTGTGCTCTTGCCACTGAGCTACCCTGGTCTTCAAAAAATGTATTTTGCATTTTCTGGAAAACCAGAGCATAATTGAACAATGGACCTCTGTGGAACCTCTATAACCCTCCTTTCTACAAACAAAACCTAGAAGTTTCATCTCAATTTGAATCAATGTTTTCGATTTATTTCCAAAATATGTTTTTAGCACGAGATTTTTTTTTAGACTATAGGACAATTTTTTCGGTGTGGTATCCTTCTTCCCTTCTTCCTTTTCAAAGCTCGCACGCGCATCACATATGTATTATGCACATATTTCAACACATGCTCGGTCCATAATGTGCAACACCAATATTTAGTGCATGCCCCATGCACCAATATTATGTGCGCACAACTTTTATACCGCACACCAATATCATGTGCGCACGACTTTCTTTTTTCTTTTTTTCTTTTTTTTACCGCGCACCAATAACCAATGCGTGAAAATTTTATACTGCACACCAATACCCAGTGCATGTGATTTTTTATGCTAGACACCAATATCCAATGCATTTAATTGTTTATGCTACCCATCGATATCTAGTGTGCGCAACTTTTTATGTTGTGCACCAATACCCAATGCACGTAACTTTTTATATCACGCACTAATACCTAGTGCGCACAATGTTTTATGTCATGAATTGATATCCAATGCACACAACTTTTTATACCATGCAAAAATATCCAATGCACACAATGTTTTATGCCACACATCGATATATAGTGCACGCAAATTTTTATACCGCGCACCAATACCCAATGTGTGCAATTGTTTTGTTGCACACCGATACCCAGTGTGCACAATGTTTTATACAATGCACAAATATCTAGTGCACACAACTTTTTATGTTGCACACCAATATTTTGTGCACATCACAAGCTCTGCACCACACAGTGGAAATATTTAATGCACATGCACCGTACACTAATATTATGCATGTATCACAAGATTTTCACTGCGCAGTGCCAAAATTCAGTGTGCACACACTGTGCACCAATACTTAGCGCATGTAAGTCCTTCACTTAGCCGATTTTCCCTATTTCTAGCTCGTGACCACCATGAAAATGCCTGATTCACATGTATAATAAAACTTCAATTGCTTGGAAGTTAAAATGAACTCTCCATAACAACCATTCTGAGTGGAACTTTGACTTGAATTTACTTAGAAATTTGGGGATTTTACTCATATTTTACCTTCTTCCCCAAATTTGACACAACTCAAAGGCTGAGATGACAAATTTACCCACGTCATGTTGATCTCAGGCCTATACAAGTCCGGTTTTTAACCAAAAAGATATGATACCATTATGTAACATCCCCCAGCTTAACCGATTAACATTACTTGCAGAAAATACACATAAATTTGAAAAAAATCTACTAACTAAATTCCTGTAGCTTATCGGCTACAAATTATACATAAATATAACCATTGCATACACCAAATAATTAAATGCATTTACATCATTCTAAATGAATATGATTGTTGTGTCCTCATTGAGACAAACTGCGAGTGCAATAGCCTTTATACTACGCATGACAACTATTCATAGTGCGCACAAAAACCTTTGTACTGTGTGCATCAACTATTCCCAGTGCGCATGATGATTCAAGAACAACGTTAGAATTCATTACCATTACTACTAAAATCGATTGACAAATACATTTAAACCTCAAATTAAAAACAACATGACAATCAAGCACAAGAAATTGTCCATACTAGTTAAAAATGTAAATGCAACTAATAAGTTCACCACAACAACATACAATTCATAAATTAATTCATAAATTAAGTTCACCACAACAACATACAATTTATTATGCATAAATTAAAACACACAACAATTAAACTCAAATATTAACACAAGAAAACATATAAACACTTATACTTTTAAAATATTTGTGCAACCAACTGCTTGGGAAGAACATTCCACCCAACCATAGACTTGTTGTTCTAAATCTCAACAACGATTCACCCCTGAATCGGGGATAGGAATCCACAAGAGAAGGGTGCCTCTCACCGTCCACTCACAAATCAATATCCCTCAACCCATTGGTATTCTCCTACAGTTATCCCAAATTTCTTCGAACTCTCTTCCTCTTGACTTTCCCAACCCAAGGAATGTACCCCTTCACTACTATCAGTCTATTGGGTGTTGTTGGGAGCAAGCCTATTTTCAGAAGGAAGGTTATTTTGGGCACATGCATAGTTTTGGAGAAAAGGTATATTTTGGAAAAGACCTCATTTTGGAAATAAGAACTAATTTTGGAGCATGTGCAATATATGGCAAGAAAGCAGCACGAAAAAAAAGAAGGAAAAACAGTATGCAAGAGGAAAAGCAACATGGTGCGCAGGGAGGCAAGCCTAACCATGACAGGGTTAGGGTTTTTGATAAAGATTCTAATAGCCATAATCCTGTAAAATAGTATAAATAAGAAACTTGGAGGTCTAGGTTATAGGTTCAGTGAGTTGATAATGGTTACTATAATTGTAATAAGGTGGTATAAGAGTCAAGTAAGCTATATTTTGAGGGTTAAGTCACAGACTGGGGATCCTGGTGTGATATAGTCTACCTCACAGAGATTCCTTAAGCTCATCATGATTGTATGATTAAAGATGTAATGCGTGCAATGCCATATATTGCAGCAAAATAAATAAAACAGTAGAGAATACAAATCTTTGTGGATGTAGCCCAGGAAGGGGTAAACCACAGTAAAACTTGTGTTCTATGTGATGTTTCTTGAATGTTTACCTTCTGTCAATTATTAGTTTATGAATTAATGGTTAATATAGATGTATTAACATGCATGCATGAGGAAAAATATGAATGAATCTTAGTAATACTTAAATCATTAGTAATATTAATGCATGAAGAAGGAAGAACCACCCCACAGACCCCCACTCATTCCTAGACTTCAAACACCTAAGTATTGCAGTCACCCATAAAGTTATCTCAGGTGAGACTGTGTGATGCACTCTATGCATAGCATTGCCTTTTGGTTTACTAGGAGGGTCGATAGTTTTAGAGGGTTTTGTTGGAAACCTATTGAGATTTGAACCTGGGTCAACCCAAGAAGTGAAAGAAATATCTAAACAAACAAATGGTTTTGTTGTCGGCTGGAACTACATAGGAATAAGGGGACGAGATCCATGGAAGAAACGCGTGGAGAATGAAAGTATAGAAGGGGATGTTCAGGCCATGGAATCCGACGAAGGCAGAGATTGAAAGATGGTTGAAAACAAAGTTACTTGATTTTTCGCAGAAGGATAAAAAAAACCCTAAGTTAACTCCGCGCAAATATCTTGACAAATACATGTTTACCGACTTGCATGAGGTATTTTTCTGTAATTTCCCACATTTGTTGCAAGAGTGGCTATTGAGGTTAAAAGACAATTACCCTACAAATCAAATCAAACAGTTGGAGTGGAATTATGTGGATATCATGCAATTACAACAAGTTAATAATAAATTTATGCACGCAGTAGAGTTCTGGTTAGACAGTATTGTTGCAGGGTTTATCACTGAATTTAAAGTAGATACCATGAAGTCTAACAACATAGTAGAGAATGATTTTCTAAAAGGACCTAGAGGTAGGTATATCAAATCATTGTATACTTCAATCAAGATTTTACTTTATAACAATAGTGTGATGACCATGAAATCAAATAGCTAAACTTCCCTGTGTGCATGGGGGAAGGGGGGAAGCACTGACACAAGGTGGAAAAATGGAGGAAGAGATGGATAAGGGAAAGAAGAAGGAGGTCATGGACCCAATCATGATGGAATAATACCAGATAAAGTAGATAATGGTAACATATCGAAACATGCGCAGTGGAGCACCCTACCAATATAAGATGAATAACAAGAAGAGAGTCATAATTGATAGAGAGGGATTAGAAAATGGTGAGGAAGAGGTAGATGATCTCCAGGCTATGGAGAATATTGAGGAAATATTGCATGAAAAATATGAAAGGAAAATAGAAGGTCAAAGGTTAGGGACAGAAGACATAACTCCAATCAAGATCACCGTCATTCTGGAACCTACAACCCCATGTGCAACTAGTACACCAAAAAGAACACCAACATTTAGACAACCACGTTTTAGTGGAAGAAGAACAACATGACATGGATCCAATCGAGGAACATCAACTGGGGGAGACAGTTTAGGAAGTAACAGTAAAATATATACACCATGCTAAGGTAGTAGTTCAACACAATTTAAAATGGCAGGACATGATCCCACGATCAGGGTACCAGAATTTCGGGGAGAGGCATCAAAGGACCCTGAAAATCACTTATTCATCTGTGAGAATATATGGGAAGCAAAGAAGATCATAGATGAGGATACAAAACTCACGCATTTAGCTATCACACTAAGAGATTGCGCATTGGACTAACAAGGACTATTGTAGACATGAAACTACTGATAAATGAATTTCATAAGCCTATCTTAGAGGACCAGTATATGAATGAAATGATTGAAATCAGGAAAAAACCAAGTGATTATGTTTGGGAGATTGATCAGAGTTTTAAACGTTTTAAAGGTAAGTTGAAGTATGCAATTAATGACATGCAACATAGGCACATATTTGTGAACTCATTGTTACCACATTTATAATACTCATTAAGAAAACAAAAGTTCCAAACTCAGGCAGAGGCTCTACAGGGAGCCTTACAACTAGAAGAGAACTAGTATTAGAAGACATATCCAACAATAGAGGAGTTGAAGGAGGATATGAAGAACCTAAAATTTCAACTTAACCATAATAAGGGCAAAGAGAAAAGAGAATTTGTTTAGTGTACCACATGTAGGAAAGAAGGACACCAAAAGAATGAATGTCCAACTTTCACGCAGTACATGGAAACGGGAGTACCAAATCCTTTGCAAACATGAGGACCATAGTGCGAGATTTGTCAAACACATGGGAATGATCCATATTATTTTCCAATGATGTAAAAGTATAAGACAATACCTAAAATCTCATACTACAATTTCTACCAGTCAGTGGGTCATGATGATAAAGATTGTAGGACGATGGAGCTGATTAGAGAAAGAACTTCAGATACTTATAGGGTGCAAGAAGAAATGATGACAGGACAATATGCACCTCAATTCAACTAGGTACCACCACCATATAACAATGTGCAACAACAGTATAATAATGTGAAGACACAATACAACAATGCATAACAACGGTATAACCCTGCGCAGTGTAATCATGTACCTCAGTACAATGCATCGCGAGGAGATCGAGGTGGATATAGAGGTGGAGGACAAGGTAAAGGAGGATTTGGATGAGGTAGAGTTCCAATAGTGTGCCAAAACTTCCAACAAATAGGATATTATGGAAGGGAGTGTTCACTTCCACCAATGACATGTATGTATTGTCATGCAACAGACCATGATAGAGAAGATTGTCCAACATTCTTGGGAAAGATCCGAGAAAAAAGGAACCAAAACAACCAGAATGTCTAATGGATCTCTACAAAAGCCATGGATGATAAGAGAAACATCAATATATTCACTCAAGGAGGAGAAAAGACAAGAATTGATGCAGCAAAACAAGATCCAATGTAACACCAATGGGTTAAGAAGAATACTGAGCCACGGAAGCAGTTTGATGCACGAAAAGAAAATAAAATATTCAAAGAGGCCAGATAGGATTTTCTCAAGCAAACTTTTTTGTCTACATCAACCATGCAGTATGCTCAAAACTTACCAATGTACGAAATTCCCTCTTCAATGGACCATACCAGTGAAGCACAATCTTTAGAGCAAGTAAGTAACATAAAAAAAAAAATTGCAATCCTATGTTAAGTTATTGAAGGATCCATCATTTGTTAAGATCTTACAAAATATGCTAGAAAGATGTAACACAAAGGTAGAAGGGAAATTAGAGCAGAAAATAGTCAATCATCTCTATACAAGAAGAAGGACAAGAAGGGTATTCAGACTAAATGTTAATATTGGGGACTTCAACATGGGTGATATTATACTGGACTTAGGATCTAAAGTAAATTTCTTACCTAAGAAGACATGGCAGTGTATGGGAGAACACACACTAGGATATCCACTTATCTAGTTGAAATTAGCAAGTCAACACAGAGTGTTACCAATTGGAAGGCTTAAAGGTGTGACAGTAGATTTGGATGGAGTGCGCACTATGGCAGATTTTGAAGTAATAGAGATAATAGATGGTACAAAACCTTACCCAAAATTTCTTGGATTGGGTTGGGCATTTGATAACCAGGATATGATCAACCTAAATACAAGGAAAATGACTTTTGAATCAGGTGAATATATATTCATTGCACCATTGGATCCTTCAAAAGGAGAAAGGTTTGTAGAGCCCACTTGTTTGGACCTAGAGGAAATAAACAATTTGTACATAACCATCGCGCATGAAGAGGATTATGTCAACCCAACTGTAGATGGGGTACTTAGCTGGAGAAGCATTACATCATCTGCTTCCAACTTAGATACAGTTTTGGAGAATTGGAAACAACGATTACATGAAGTTTCCACAAGAAGGTGTGCAAGAATAGACCACACAATAAGATGGGTTGGTACAAAGAAAAGAGAACCTCCCAGTTTTCATGGGGTAAATTACTTAGAGGAATTTCTGGTAAAATATGAAGAGGAAGTTTTAGAAAACCAGAGGTTCTTAGCCCTAGATATTTCACTCAAGGCCACACATGCAATATGGTGGGATGCGCACAAGGAAACAATTTAGGATTGGTATCAATGTAAATGATTACTACGCATTAGATTTGGCACAGAGCAGGGGAGAAATAAAATGCATAGGTATGATGGACAGGGAACACCAATTGAACACTTAGAGAAGTGCAGAACACAATGGAGGATGACACCACCAGAGGAATGGACTCATCACTTTATCCATACATTAGAAGTAATCCCAGGGAACTGGCATAAAGACCAAGAGATGCACAGAGTTACTACATAATGGATAGCATTACGACAAAACTTTGTAGTAACCTTCTGATTTGAACATGAGAACCCAAAAATTGATTCAACGTTGAAGCTGATACAAGGAATGGTGTTTATTAATGAACCAGAGGTTGAATTCATGACAGAATATCAACAACAGAATAGACAGGCATTCAAAGAACTACTTTCATGCTATCATGTTGAAGAGGAAGCACCAGATGAAGATGATCCACGCAACATTCACATTACAGAAATTGAAGGAGAAAGAGAGGTGGAAGGTACATCTCTGGATTCAGAAGTATTTGTTGCACCAATCAAAGTGAAGAAATTCAATATTGGGAAAATTGACAATCCTAAAATGGCAAGTATTGGAGACTATTGGGATGAAAAAATAGTAGAAAGAATAACAGAGCTACTGCATGAATACAATGACTTGTTCCCAATGATATTGACAGATATGAAAGGCATAGCAGGGGAGCTAGGAGAAATGAAAATACCCCTCAAACCTGAGGCAAGACCTATCAGGAAGAGACTTTACAGACTGAATCCAGTGTATAAGCAGAAAGTGAAAGAAGAAATTGACAGAACGTTGGAAGCTGGTATCATAGAACCAATAGAGGAATCTGAATGGATAAGTCCTATGGTATTCCAAGAAAAGAAACAAGGGAAGATAAGGATTTGTGTAGATATGAGGAAACTTAATTATTCTTGCTTACATGACCCTTTCCATACCCCTTTTACAGATGAGGTCTTAGAGAATGTGGAAGGCTAGGAAGAATATTCATTTATAGATGGATTCTCAGGTTACCATCATATCAAAATAGCTCCAGAGGACATGTATAAGACTTCTTTTGCTATAGAATGGGTATCCTACCAATATATAGTCATGCCATTTGGGATGAAGAATGCACCAGCCATTTTTTCAAGAGTAGTCATAGTTGATTTTAAGGAATTCATGCATAAATTTATAGAAGTATATATGGATGATTGGACTATATATAGTCTATTAAAGAACCATGTAGAAGTGTTAATACTAATGTTGGATAGGTGCAGGGTGTGTTAGATATCATTAAACATCAAGAAATGCATTTTTGGGACACATTTTGGAATATTGTTGGGACATATAATGTGTAAATAAGGTTTAATAGTGGATCCTACTAAGATTGCAGTCATTGTAAATTTACTAGTACCAAAGTCAGTGTGCCAGTTAAGAGAAACATTGGGACATATAGGGTATTACAGGAAATTTATAAATGGGTATGGGTAGATTACTGCACCAATGGAAAAATTGTTAAAGAAGGACAACAAATTTTAGTGGAATGGGGACTTTCAACAAGGATTGGACAGCTTAAAAGAAAATATGGTCACAACACCTATCCTAGTATTCCCAAATTGGGAAAATACATTTTATGTGCATGTAGATGCATCAGTCATAGCACTTGGAGAAATTATGGCGCAACCAGGAGAAAGGGACTTAGACCATCCTATAGCCTTTGTAAGAAAAAAATTGTCAGAATTAGAGCAGAACTACAACACCATAGAAAGAGAAGGACTAGCCATGGTATATGCACTTCAGAAATTCAAGCACTATTTACTGGGTAAACACTTTAAAATGTTCACAGACCATTATGCCCTCAAATATCTAGTCAACAAGCCATTGTTGGGGGGGGGATTTGTTTATGGCTATTGTTATTCTAAGAATTTGATTTGGAAGTAATAGTCAAACCAAGGAAGATGAATGCAGGACATGATCATCTATCAAGGGTAACTAATGGAGAGTAACCTACTAACTTGGAAGACAATTTCTCTGATGCACAATTATTTTCAGTGCAGGTAGTTGATGAATTCTTCATTGATATTATTGAATACTTAAGTAAAGGGATTGTGCCACAAGATTTTATCACTATGCAGAAGAAAAATCTGGTAGTCAGAGATGCAGACTATCAAATTATTGCATGACATTTATACAAGATGGGCGTAGATAACATTTTGAGAAGGTGTGTATTAGAGCATGAAAGGACCAGAATTTTGACAGAATCTCATCAAGGTATAGTTGGAGGACACTATGTAGGAAAATATATCACAGGTAAGTTATTGCATGCAAGATTATGGTGGCCAACAGTCCATAAATATGCCAAGGAATATTGCCAGAAATGTGATGTATGTTGGAGGGTTGTCAAACCCAACAGAAGGGATGAAATGCCTATAAGACCACAAGTGACTCTGCAAGTATTTGACAAATGGGCAATAGACTTTGTGGGACCTATTAATCTACCAACAAAAAGTTCAAGAGCCAGATATATCATCACTACAACTGAATACTTAACAATATGGGCAGAAGCAGCACCAGTCAAAGACTGTAGCACATAGACAACAACACACTTCTTGTTTGAGAAAGTGATCACCAGATTTGGATGTCTAAGGATTTTTATGAGTGACCAAGGCACTCATTTTATCAAGAATACCATCAGGTCTATGACTGAGGATTTTGAAGTCTATCACTAGAAGAGTACACCATACCATCCTCAGGAAAATGGAACAGTAGAAGCTTTCAATAAGATCTTGGAAAATTCTCTAACAAAGATCTACAATGTCAACAAGGATGATTGGGACTTGAAACTACCAGTAGTATGATGGTCATATAGGACCACATGTAATAAGTTGATAGGACAGACACCATTCAGATTGGTGTATGGGAAGTAAGTAGTAGTACCATTAGAATTTCTGGTACTCAGTCGACGCATAGAAACAATTACCAACATGACAAAAAGAGGCACAGTACAGGAGAGGTTAATTCAACTAATGGAAATGGAAGAGGAAATTATTCTAGCAGGATTTCATGAGGAAGTATAGAAAGCAAGAGACAAATCCTTGCATGACAAACATATTAAAAAGAAGATTTTTAAGGAGGGAGATCTAGTCCTTCTCTATGACATTAAATTTCTTCAACATCCTGGTAAGTTTAGAATGCATTGGCTAGGGCCAAATGAAGTAAAGACTGGCATAGATGGGGTATATGTGCAGCTAAAAGATTTGGGAGGAACATAACTGAAAGGAATGATCAACGATAGTCAACTGAAACTATATAGGGACATTCGACCTACTAGCCCTTAAAAGTCACAACGTAGTGAGAAAGGCATGTATATAGTGCACTATAGCAGAGATTAGGACAAAAAAATGATAAAAATAAATAAAAAGATGAAAAAATAAATACAAAAATAGGAAACAGAAGAAAAACACAAAAAAACGCAGAAGTTGACTGAACCATAAGAAAGTGTGAAAAACATTGCATGCAGTAATTACCGCGACAAACATTAGAAGACAATGTGCAGGAAAAATTACACTCAGTGCAAATGCACGCGAAAAGTGAAAAAAAAATACGACTGGGTCTATAAAAGGTGGAAAGTCGTGTTTATTCAACACTTGGTGATTTTTTAGCACATAGCGATAAACAGAGTGTGTTCCCTAGCTAGCATTTTACACAAAAGAAAGAAAGTGTGTGAATTCAAGAGAGGATGACCCCACAAAAGTTTGATGCACAAGGCCAGTACGTTCAGGTTACTTTGTAGGGCCAAAGGCGTAAGGAAAGAATGACATAGCTTGAGAATGTGGTCGATCTGGAAGTTGTTACCACCTCGGACACGGAATCAATTAACCTGACACAGATTGAAGAGGAAACATTGACACTGCAGAAATATGAAATAGGGTAGAGTTATGGGGCCCAGAATGGTATTCCAAAACCTAACCCTGAGATGCCTGCAAAGCTCGATGAAACAATGGGACCGCGATAGTCCAACGAACACAAGGAAGTGTTGGTCAAGGATATCACCAACCAGCCATAGTCCAAAAGAGAAGAATGGGGTGCAAAGGTAGTAGAGGTAGGCCCATCTGTTTTGGGACAGAAAAGAAAGGTGCAAGATGCCATGGATGTTACACTCCCATATCTCCCAGACGCAATGATTATTGTGGATGATATGCTACGAAAGGTACCAAAACTTCGGTACGCAGAACATGATGTGTGTGATGTGGCCAAATTCCCAGATTTGGTCAAGGAGACTTATATAATAAACAAATGGGAATTTGGACCCCTCAGTAAACCAATAATGGAGACTGTGCAGTGGATAATGGGGTTGTATAACTCTAGAATCATGAACCTGTTGGATATACTGCATTTCAACTGCGATAAGAATGTCGGGATCTGTGTTAAACAACTAGTCTCCCACATACATGGAGGCATCCTATGGATAGACAGGCCAGTATAGATAGATGTGGCACTAATTTCCAATATCACATGACTCCCTACATTCGATGTGCAGCCAGAGGAATACTTGGATAACAAGGCGCACAAGAAATAAATCACAGAGTTGGTTAAAGCACAGTTTGGCACCAGTTGGGGGTAATAGGGGCATTGTAATCAAGGATATCTGACGCAAACTCGCCCCTCACCAAGCGAATCGCTCCACCAGGACCTTCTTCTACCATGGGCCCGAAGAGTCAACACTCTTCAACTCCCTCGGGAGTCCGCTACCCACTGTAGGTTCCTTCAGCTATCCTCCTCTTCGGAAATCGGGATATCGCACTTCGGGAGTTCGTGGTCCATGCGAACCTAGTTCACATGCATCCCGAAACCCCAAACCCCGATGGTCAACAGGTCAACTTTCCCACTATCGAGATTTTCCCTATCGGGAAATCGGAAATGGCGATGTTATGTTACACTTCCCTCTCAAATCCCCGAACCCCGAAACTCCGAGTTGACGCCACCTATCTTCCACTATATCCTGTGGACCCACCTTGCTGCGTCCCCTTCCTTTTGCTCGTGCGATCGGGGATCGTGGGATTGCGGTTTCACAATTCACTTGAATCACAAAACCCCGAACCCCGATTCTCCGATGCCACCTGTCAACATCCCAGGCGAGGCTTCTCGCCCTGACACCTGTCTCCCACACGTGCTATCGGGAAATCGCAACTCAGGATTTCTCAGGACATAAGCTCTTACCTCGCCATTTCCCAAATGCTAAAACCCCGATGCCACGTGTCTACTTCCCGTGGAGAGACCTACGCCTCGACACCTGTCTCCCTCTCGTTCTATCAAGATTTCGCGGTTCAGGAGTTCGCGCCTCCTGATGCACAAGGTCACAGGCCCTGCCAAACCCCGAATCCCGACTCCTCCAGATCTTCCGCCACGTGTCCTCCCTCCGATCAACGACTCTGGTCGATTCGGGAAATCGCACTTTGGGATTTAAAAGGGTATAAAACTCTTACTCTGTGAAACGTCGAATGTCGAACCCCGATCTAAAGGGATCGTGCGCCACGTGTTCCTGTCTGGATCAACGACCCAGATTGACTCGGGAAATCGCAACTCGGGATTTCTCGAGGTGTTGAACTCTCGCCTTACCGATCCCCGAACGCCGAAACTCCGAAGTCTGATGGATTTTGATTCACCACGCCTATGGGAAAGGTTTATCTCTCGTGAAACTCCTCCTTGATCGGACGGTCCTCAGGATTTCGCAGAACTTCACGGGGATTTCCAACCGTCGATTCCCTTCCTCCTGAAAATTTCTCCTCTGTACCCCCTTCGTCCTGTGCGGCCTCCACTGGGTCGAATTCACACGAATCAAAGGAACTATCCCTCCCGAGCTTTTATTAACTCGCTTCCTTCAGGGATTTTCTGAACACGTTCCTTGTGCTCAGTCTTCAATCACTTCCGAAAGTGCTGAAGTCTTCCGGCTCCTGTGCAGTCACTCTTGCAACAGTTCGCCCTTTCCTCTTCTCAGACTTGCCACTGAGGCTCACCTTCGACCTACACTCACCTGCACAGCTCGAATAACCCAACTTCACTCTGAATGAAGTGAGAACAAAGGTTCAACGGTTCGGCCTCCTCAACGCACTCTATGCGGAGGGATTCGACTGCCTCTACGCAGGGATCTCCCGGCCTAAACAGAGAAACAATTGAAACTCATTCCTTCACTCTCTTAGGTTTCAAACCTGATATGCAATCACATAAACAGCATATAACAAATAAGCATAGAAAGAAGCAAACATGCACAAGCATAATATCAGCAACACACAGAGATCAAACGCGTCCATGGAATTGAAT
>JZKD02S0954238.1:107948-120299 GCA_000966675.3 Picea glauca
CCGTCATTAACTTTTGTCTCAGGTTCTGCATGCGCCTGAACAATGTGATCTGGTAATCCCTCGGAATGAACTTTGCCTTCATCTTGGCGATCATCCGATCCCAGCTTTTGATTTTTTGTTTGCCTCTGGAATGCCTGTCTGCCTGCAACTCGTCCCACCATAAGGCTGCATGTCCCTTCAGCTTGGTGACAGCATGTCTCACCTTCTTGTCCTCTTTGATGTCTTCGTAATCGAAGTAGGCATCGAGTGCCCGGATCCAATCCAACAACTCTTCTGCATCCAGGCTTCCCTCGTAAGCTGGAATGTCCATATTTACCTTTGCACTCATCCTGGCGATATCTTTGATCAACCGCTCATTTGCTGCATCTTCTACTGCGACTCCACCTTGTGGTATAGCCTCAGCTTCATCTTCGGGATCACTCAGATCTCCTGGATTTACCGTGCGCCTCTGCGCTGCTTCCATATCTTCAATTCTAGCACGAAGATTTCGTACTTCCCTTTCCAATTCTATATTGTGTTCATGACTGCTTCTTTCCCTGGACACTTCCCTCTCCCCCTCTGGGTCGGGTGATTGCCTACCTCTTCTCGGTGGCATTGTGTCTTCTCTTCCTCTCTGCTACAGAAAACAGAGAAAACTTTGGCTATGATACCACTCTGACGCAAACTCGCCCCTCACCAAGCGAATCGCTCCACCAGGACCTTCTTCTACCACGGGCCCGAAGAGTCAACACTCTTCAACTCCCTCGGGATTCCACTACCCACTGTAGGTTCCTTGAGCTATCCTCCTCTTCGGAAATCGGGATATTGCACTTCGGGAGTTCGCGGTCCATGCGAACCTAGTTCACATGCATCCCGAAACCCCAAACCCCGATGGTCAACAGGTCAACTTTCCCACTATCGGGATTTTCCCTATCAGGAAATCGGAAATGGCGATGTTATGTTACACTTCCCTCTCAAATCCCCGAACCCCGAAACTCCGAAGTCCGATGGACTTTGATTCACCACACCTATGGGAAAGGGTTATCTCTCGTGCAACTCCTCCTTGATCGGACGGTCCTCGGGATTTCGCAGAACTTCACGGGGATTTCCAACCATCGATTCCCTTCCTCCTGAAAAGTTCTCCTCCGTACCCCCTTCAACCTGTGCGGCCTCCACTGGGTCGAATTCACGTGAATCAAAGGAACTATCCCTCCCGAGCTTTTATTAACTCGCTTCCTTCAGGGATTTTCTGAACACGTTCCTTGTGCTCGGTCTTCAATCACTTCCGAAAGTGCTGAAGTCTTCCGGCTCCTGTGCAGTCACTCTTGCAACAGTTTGCCCTTTCCTCTTCTCAGACTTGCCACTGAGGCTCACCTTCGACCTGCACTCACCTGCACGGCTCGAATAACCCAACTTCACTCTGAACGAAGTGAGAACAAAGGTTCAACGGTTCGGCCTCCTCAACGCACTCTATGCGGAGGGATTCGACTGCCTCTATGCAGGGATCTCCTGGCCTAAACAGAGAAACAATTGAAACTCATTCCTTCACTCTCTCAAGTTTCAAACCTGATATTCAATCACATAAACAACATATAACAAATAAGCATAGAAAGAAGCAAACATGCACAAGCATAATATCAGCAACACACAGAGATCAAACGCGTCCATGGAATTGAATCAGGGCTCTTCCTATTAATTCAATAACTGTACATGGAGGTTTCTTCACAAGCTCTCTGCTTTGCTCTCTTCTTTTTTTCTCCTGCTAATACTGAATACTCCATCCTACAAATGATACAAGGGAGGGTGTCTATACTCTGTTTTCCCTCTCGAAAAGTGACTGTCTAATCTACAACTACTTTCTATCTACCAGCCTTAATTGTATTAATTGCCTTCCTATCTGTAACATAATACAAGTACGCCTGGCTTTGAATGCCTTTAGTAAACGGCGGCGCAATGATACCAAGGTGAACTTCAAAATCAAAAAGAAAAAAAAAGGTTTGCTGGCTTGTCCAGCTGTACAATTCTTTTCCTCCTCGCGCTGGTTCATATGATGAATTGCGAATGTTGTGGATGCTCCTGCATCAATATCAATGATAATGCAACATGGCTCGCCAGCAATCTTATGTCTTGCAAATTGTTGAGGAAATTCTACAAAGAAGAAGCATCAGTAGGCGATATTGCAGTAGTTGTGCAGTGCACGAAAGGGGTAATGTTCAACTAGGCACCATACCTGCTGAACCAGTTTTGGGTAGATTGTAGAGACACACAAGAAAATGGAACCGAGATCCATTACTCCTGATTGATCATCCTTATAGATTTGTAAGGGTGGGAGGAACAAAATTTCTCATCTTTCCTAGATAGGAAAGGGAAATGTTATGCAACCAGATATGAGTCTCTCTAGCAAGACAAGGACAATAAATCGCAACAAGCAAACAACACAGTTTTTGCAATGTTGCTGGAAGATATACAACAATGAAAAACCAATGTGTGGCGCATACCTATGGATGTATTTCAAGGGACAGAAGGGATATCCAAGTTCAAGGAATCCAAGCACCACATGTGGATCCAAGATACAAGGGATCCAAAGAAGGAATGGCTAGAAATGTAGTATTGTGTCACCAAAGAAGAAGTGGACTGGATAGTTAAAGATTGGCCTGCATAGTGGAAATTTCCAGTAACAAAACCAACAACAAGAACAGTTAGGGCATAATCCTCTAGGCCTAAGGGCAAGGCTGAAGAAGGATCTTCAGTGAGAACAAATAGCCCGACTGATAATACTAGAACAACTACAACATGGAATCGGCCATTCGGGAGTAGTGCAGTACCAAAACGATCAAGGAGAAAAACAACAACAATAAGGACAGGTATCCAACCACAGACTGGAAATAAGGATACTTCAAAAGCTGGAGAAGAAAGGACCTAGTGTACAACAAGTGGGGTGTATCCCTCACAGACAATAAGGAAGCGTAAGACCCAGTCATCACTCTGACAAAGGATGATGCAGAGCTAGTCAGAGACAAAGTCCAAGATAGGGGGGAAGAAGTGGTTTGCATTATAGAGGTGAAAATAGAAGAGATCATGTCCAAGCTCATAGAGTTCCATGATAATATACAACAACTATGAATCCAAGAAGGACCACAGGCCACAACACAACAATAGGAAAAGACACAGCAACCACTTGCATAGAAAGACGGAGAGGAGACAGTGCAGTTGGTAGTCCAAGGCAGGGAGACATTTATAATCACACACCAAATGATCATATTAGATCAAGATACTGCACAGAAACCCCTGGGGGACATGGAACAATTGGAATTTTTCGTGGCACAAATACCCACCAAAGCACTATACAGACTCCAGACCAGTTTCATGCAAGAAGTCCATTCCAAGGCTTGTGCGGATGCAAAAAACTTGGAGGTGGGTAGAAGGGTCGTTGAAATGCTACAAATCACATGCAACCAACTGACCTTGGAGAAAGAGGACGAGAAATAAGAAAGAACATGGAGATAAATTAGAACATGGATTAATAGTTGTTTATGATCGCATCCCAGACAACGCACAAGCACCTGAGAGGAGTGCAGAGGAGAAGATCAACATGATCTCGCAAACAATTGACAAATATAAGCCGTAAATTGAGGAGTTAAAAGAAAGGATCAATCCTACGACTCCTCCCGAAGTTTGAGAACAGAGACAACAACAATATACACTCCAAATAATTTATATGGATAAAGAAACAACGGAAGTAGAAGAGTTGTTCGACATAACAATGTAGATATGAACTATCCTGGAAGAAGATGAAAAGCTCCAATAATGGGACCATGAAGAGGAGAGAATCAACGTTGCCATACAAGAGCTAAAGCAACGACAAAAAAAAAATGATCATGGAGCACTTGAAGGGCACTCAAGAAATGAAGACTTTGCAAATAGAGTTGAAAACAACACATAAATAGAAGCAATAAAGACAAGTTAAATTGGAACCCCTCCAAGAACAAGCAGCACAAATGATTGCACAGTTGGAAGAATATAAGACAAGTAGATCACAGGCACAAACAAAGAGTGCAACATTAATGGAGGAGGATATAAAAACACAGACAATAGAGCCGCTAACAAGAAATTTGTGCAGATGAGAGAAAAAGGAAAGGAACTAGTAGAAACATTCCATAGTTTGGAAATGGAAGTTCAGGGAGTGTGCACCACCCGAGTGGCTCAGGAAGAGCCACATGTCAATGTTGGGGGCATGTTGGGTGCAGGCCTATTTTGATAAGGAAGTTTATTTTGGGCGCAGAAACAGTTTTGGAGAAAAGGTATATTTTGGGAAAGACCTAATTTTGGAAAGAAGGCATAATTTTGGAGCATGCGCAATAGATGGCAAGAAAGCAGCATGTAGAAAAAGAAGGAAAAGAAGTATGCAAGAGGAAAATCAGCGTGGCACGTAGGCAAGCAAGCCTAACCATGATAGGGTTAGGGTGTTTGACAAATATTGTAATGGCTATAAGATTGTAAAATAGTATAAATAAGAACCTAAGAGGTCTAGGTTAGAGGTTCAGTGAGTTTTTAATGGTTACTATGATTATAATAAGGTGGTAGAAGAATCAAGTAAGCTATATTTTGAGGGTTAGGTCACACATTGAGGATATTTTTGTGATCTATTCCACCTCACAGAGATTCCTTAACCTCATCATGATTGTATGATTGAATATGTAATGCGTGCAGCACCATATCTTGCAGCAAACTAAATAAAAGAGCAGAGAATCCAAATCTTTGTGGATGTAGCCCAGGAGGGGGTGAACCATGGTAAAACTTGTGCTCTATGTGATTTTCTTGAATGTTTACCTTCTGTCAATGATTAGTTTATGAATGAATGGTTAAGTTAGATGTATTAGCATGCATGCATGAGGAAAAAGATGAATGAATCTTAGTAATACTTAAATCATTAGTAAGATTAATGTGTGAAGAAGAAAGAACCACCCCACAAACCCCCACTCATTCCTAGACTGCAAACACCTGAGTATTGTAGTCACCCATAAAGCTATCTCAGGTGAGACTGGGCGGTGCCCTCTATGCACAGCGTTGCCTTCTGGTTTACTAGGAGGGCCAATAGTTTTAGAGGGTTTTGTTGGAAACTTGTTGAGATCAGAACATGGGTCATCCCAAGAAGTGAAAGAAAGATCTAAACCAATAGGTGTCCTATTCATTTATCGGTCTCTCTAACATATGTAACTAGGAATTTCTCTATTGGGAACTCGAGGGTGTTGGAAAATATGTAACAGACAGTGAAAAGACAACGAATGCTGGTCATTGATGGCAACAGTGAAGATGACATGAGAACAACAAGTTTGTAATTGACAGGAAAACAGAAGATAAGTTCAGAGAGGTGAATGATCGAAAGTAGCGAATGATCGAAGGCAGCGAATGATCGAAGGCAGCGAATGAGCGAAAGTTTGAGAAGAATCTCTTGAGAAGAAGAATCTATGATCGTTGAAGAGGGAGACAGATCTCAACCGTCAGATCCGAGCACAGGGTCTGACCACCGTTGGATCGAGGAGAACCTACATGGTCTTTAAAGTGCAAGGAGAAGAGGGCGTAATCACAATATGAAAAATTGCGTTGAAATTTGAGTCGTCAGATCAAGCTTTGATCTGGATCGTTGATCCCAGTGTTTGTCGGAGTTTCGGGGATCGAGAGTTGGACATGTCAAAATTTATTGACATCAGGAACCCCGAAATCGCGATGTGTGAAATCCCAACTGAACCTGAACCGTCAGATCAAGATGTCATCTAGACCGTCGACCCAACTCATGACAGCAGACCACGTCAGCTAGGGACATGTGGCACAATCAGGTAATGACAAGTGTCATACTGATTCAACATTTCAGGCACATGTAAGTCATGATTCAGAGTGACACGTGGTAGTATTCAACACATATCAATTCATGTGTGACATCAGCAGATGGACACCATATCGGAGTTTCACAGATCGTGACATCAAGAGGAATAGAAAACAAGGCAACAAGAATGCCGAAATCACGATATGTGATATGGCGATTCAATCACAGTCGTTAAATCAAGCTTGGATCTGGACCGTTGATGTAACTCCATATCGGAGTTTCGGGGATCGCGACTTGGGGAGGCAAAGAACCCAATGCATCAAGAATGTCGATTTCGCGATATGCGAAATCGCGATTTAATCGCAGCCGTTAAGTTAATAAGTGATCTGGACCATTGATTTTCTTCATAGAGTATCAGGGATCGGGACTTTGAAGTGACAAAAACACTTGACAACAAGAATGTTGAAATCGCGATATGAGAATTTGCGATCTAATCGCAGCCGTTAAGTTAAGAAGTGATCTGGACCGTTGATTTTCTTCATGGAGTATCAGGGATCGGGACTTTGAAGTGACAAAAACACTTGACAACAAGAGTGTTGAAATCGTGATATGCGATATCACGATTCAATCGCAGCCATTGAATCGAGAATGAATCTAGACCATTGATTATAGCTTGTGTCGGAGTTTCGCGAATCGCGATATCAAGAAGAAAAGAAACAAATGCAACAAGAATCTCGATTTCGTGATATGCGATATCGCGATCCAATCGTAGCCGTTGAAACAAGTTCATATCTGGACCGTTGGTTCAACTCCGTGTCAGAGTTTCACGAATCACAATATGGAGAGACAAAAGAAACAAAGAAACTTGTATTACGAATTTGCGATATGAGAAATCGCGAAAGCGCCTTATGCATAAGGATGTGGTCACAACACTTGCTCATGGGAAGAGAAGGAGTCAGTCCAGATAAGCTCCATTTCGTAGTTTCAGAGATCGCGACATGAAGTGTCGAGACACTTGGGCACAGGAATGCCGAAATGCCGAAACCTGACTTAAAAAGGCAAGAATAATAAAGGTCATCCAACGGTGCGGATAAAACTTGAATGTGATCGGAGGGTTACTGTTCTTCCTCACAGATTAACTTTTCAGTTACAAATCCGTTACTGAAATGGACTCATGATTGCCAATCAGTTGGCATTTCAGTTGCTTAGACAGTTGTCGTCATTTTTCCTAAGGAGTTGGGAAGTTGAACCGGTGTGTTCATGTGTATAAAAGAAGATGAAACAGACTGTGTCGTGTTGGTTGTTCTGTAAGTGAGAAACTGTAACAATAGAGAAGAAGAGCATGTGCAGGAGGAGATTGAGCATATGTGAAGTGTGAGATGAAATGCATAGAATAATAACAGAACGAGAAGAAGAGCAGAATGAGAGCACGAGTTGATGCAGAGCATACCTGCTGAACAGACAGAGGAAGAGAAGAGCAGCAGAACAGTGTGCAGAAGATCAGATTTACAGAACAAAGAAAGATTGGTAAGAACTGATTTATCTGTAAATTTGAATGTTTATTTAGCCATTTATATTCTAGGGAGGTTGGGAGGCTCTTGGGAGGACTGTTGTCCTCAGCGGTTCAAGTGGAAGCTTGAACATAGGAAGTTGTAGCTTCCATCTGGTTGCAGCCAGAGAAGCCATGGTGGCAGGGTGGTGCTAGGGAGAACAAGTGTTCTCTGTTATACAGGTTGGAGCCTGTGTAACGGGAAGTTGGTGCTTCCATCCAGTTAGTGCTGGAACATTCAGGAAGTTGGTGCTTCCAACCAGTTAGTGCTGGAATATTCAGGGAGTTGGTGCTTCCTTCTAGTGGGTGCTAGAGAAACCAGAGAGTTGGTGCTCTCAAATAAGTTGCAGCTTGTAAAAAAGAGGTTGCAGCCTCACATTGAGTTGGTGCTCAATTATAGATGATGTACAGAACTTAAAAGACTACCTATCATTTCGAAGAAGAAGAGGTTTTCTCCCTTTATGGGTTTCCTCATGAAAAATTTGTCTCTGTGTATACTTTATGTGTGACTGTTGTTATTTACCTTTACTGTCCATATGTTGTATATTGTTGATGACCACATGAAGAAAGATTAATAATGTTTTAACAGACTTAATATTATTTAAGCTCACATACAAATGATTCACCCCCCCCTCTCAGTTGTATTAATAATTTCAACAAAGGGAACTCATTTCTAGGAAAAATACCAACAACAACAATAACACTTGTTGTTATAATGAAATTCACACAAGAGTTCACTCTTCATTCCTAACAACCTGACTCTTCAATCTCCAGCTTCAAAGTGCTCCAAAAAGGGCCAACATGCTACAAACTTCACCTAGCCTTCTTGTTCTATCTACAATGCTTTTTTTTCCTCTATTCTTTGCTTGTATTTATGTAAAAATGAATGTGTAAAAACTTTTTTTCATTGCCCATACGAATTTCCTCTATTTTCCAAAGACAATTGACTAATCATTATGCCAAATATTGATTATACTTCAACCCCATGCTCTCAAATAAATATGGGATGTGACTCTCACGCCCACCCTCTTACATGAGTTTAATGATTGGTCTCTCATACACTTAAACATTAAATAGAAGTTATCCCTAAATATAATAAAATTCAGGAAAATGGGTTGAATTAATACCCATAATTAATTTCCCCCTTGGACCCCTCTTAGACACTCTTGTATCTTGTGGAAAACTTAGCCCCCGTCTATGTCCATATCCCCCAGCAGTTGGCATCACATTTTATTTATTTAAAAACTGAAAAATACATTCACATATTACATCGCTTGGCCATAGCCACATTCATATCTACATTATGCATAAATTAAACTGGGGATTATAGTGGGGATTTTACAAATACTTCTTTGATACCTTTAATCATTTGAAGTTTAACATTTTCCCCATCTTTTGAAGCTATATTCCCAAGAATATTTCCTTCAAGAAACCCAAATATAGACTTCTTTGGGTTCAATGATATTCCATACTTGCGACATCTTTCAAACACTTGCCTAAGATTTACAACATGATAACTTATTTATTTTGAAAACACAGTGAGATCATCTTGATATATCTCAATTATTTTCCCCATAAAATCTCTAAATGCATAGTCCATGGCTCTCTAAAAAGTGTCACCTGCATTAATTGAACCAATTCTTAAATACTCAAAAGTTCCTCAAGGTGTGGTAAAGGCATTCTTATGTCTATCATCTTCATTCACCCACACTTGATTGTAGCATGAAAAAACATCTAAAAATGACATCATTGTTAATCCTATAATTATTTTCAATAAATACTCCATATTGGGCGATGGGTAATTATCCTTCTCAGAAAAAACATTTAGATTCTTGAAATCAACACATAGTCTAATCTCACCTGCCTTTTTCCTTACCACTACAAGGTTGGATAACCAGATTGAATACCTTGTAGGGGAAATTATCTTGGCTTCAAGCAACTTCTGTAGCTCTTTCTAAATGCAGAGGGACAAATTCAAATTACTCAGTCTCAAATTATGTCCAAAAGGTTTGGCATCCTCGTTCAAAGATATAGTATGCTAGATAATATCACTTTTTTAATCCTTCAAATCATCATAGGACCAAGCAAAGGCATCTCTATATTTTCTGATCAAATTCTCAATTTCCCTTCTTTCTTCACTTTAAGTTCCTTTACCAATTTTCACAATCTTTGGAATTTTTGGGGAACCAATATTAACCTCCATGTACTCATTAGGTTTAACCATTTCTTTCTTTTTCTTGTACATGTCATTTCTTTCAAACATCATTTCCAAAAGAACAAGGGAAACATGGATTATGTTGTTTTTCATTACTCTTAATACTCTACCCCTTATTCTCTCCAATCAATCTCATTCTCAGCAAACTCTTGAAGGTTTTTAATGAATCTTATAATTTGTGCATCATCATAAAAAAATTCCAATGTTGAACGTTGTCGTGCATAGATGGTCTAAATATGATCTCTAGCTTCCCACCTTCCAACAAATCCTTGTAAGGTTGAAGATTTGAGGTGGCTATAGAAAGAACATCAACTCTCTCATTAAACATTATATTCTCATCTTCCAATGACAAAGCATCAAACCATTCCATGGCATCCCATACTACATTTCTATACCTATTTAATTTATCATTCTTGCATGAAAATTGATTATTTACTTATAGGATTACCAAATTAGAGTCACCTTGTATTTTTAAAATCTTAATTCCCATGTCCTTAGCCATATTTAATCCAAATAACAAGGCTTCACACTTAGCTACATTGGTTTTTTTTCAAATTTTAAACAAAAGGAATAACACAAAGTGTCACCCTTAGGGGATTGTTGACGTAGGAAAATTTCTCCATGCCAACATGAGGGAAGATTGTCTGCTAGCCAGTCTCAATCATATCTTCTCGTGTTTGGTATGGAAATCTCCACAAGTATGTGGGCTTGGTTGTTGCTAACTAGATGAATTTATCTCTGAAGAAAGACTTGGTAATTTAATATAATCTAAATCCTAATTGTAATTATAATATACTATGCAAATGTAGTCCTATTCTAACTTCTAACTACTCCTAATTTAACAATAACCAAAATCAATTGCAGACATATAGTTTTACTTATGGAAACATAAAAGAATTCACATTTCACAATAAGGAACTATACTAGCATACCCATCTGCACATAGATACATTGAATATGTCCCCATAATCGATTTCATAATCCATTCATAATTATTTCCTATAGAACCAATTGACAGAAATGACAAATTGTTGTGGAAAATAACTAATCGACAATAGTGCACTATTGCATGAATAGACCATGGATCAATTGTTCCTTATATTCATCCTTTAGAATAAATTCCTCAAATTGAGATACAAGTAAAAGCTAAAAGATTTAAAATCCATCCTCAAACTTGATAAGAATATACAAACCCAATTTCGGGCTATTCAGTCCCCCTTGTCACTAAGGGAAAAATTGCATTTATAACATTTCTTCGTCACTCCCACTAGGACTGTTTCTCTTCTGGATTCCTCGCTTCCTCTTTATCTTGTGTAGTTACAATCATTCAATTTATTAGACTCTTCATTTTCCTAACATCTGTGTCTTCATTTGGATTCTTCACCTCCTCTCTTTCCTGTCAAAATGTGAATATAGTCAAAGCATAGTAAAAGATGAGACATTAACAATAGTATAAATTGATTAAAATATGAGAAATTTTTAATATCAATTAAGAAAAAAATACTATTTCATATTATTCCTCAAGTCCTGAGCTTTCCAACGAGATCTTGTTTTCCCAATTTGTCTATTGGAAACTCGAGTTGTGGGTTGTGGAAAAATTCATAACAAATATCCAAGCAAAATCATGCCTCCTCTTTTCTCAAAAATTTTGGTTATTTCTATTGTCAATATGAAAAAAAAAAACTTCTTCCAACATGTTCTTCACACTACCATATTTCCAACAATCCATATTGTGCCCAATTTGGCCACCTGAAACTCAAGATATGGCTCTTGGAAGTGCACACTCAGCAGCCATTGATCTCATCTCTGAGTTAATCTTGATCGTTGATATTATATGCTTAATGTTTTCTCCCACATGCATTGTGAGTATTGATTGCAATGGGTTTATATTTTTTTTTACTCCCATGGTAATTTGTATGGGTTAGGATAGGTATGGAGTGTTCATTTCGCTTTAATATTTTGGCCTTGAATATGGAGAAAAATGGAAAATAAAATAAAACAAAATAACCTTGTATGTGCAAATCCGAAAACGGAAAATAATATAATAATACAAAATTCAAAATGTACACAAATTCATGTCTGAAATTCATATCCCTAAAATTCATGTCCAAAAATCAAATGTCGAAAAATAATTTGCGAAGATAATGCCCGACAGGGTTGTCCCAAAAATCCATGTCCAAAAATCAAATCTTGAAAAAATAATCCAAGAAAATAATTAAATAATTTGGGAAGATAATGCCCAAAAGGTTTGTGATAAGGATGGGTATGTAGGGTTTATGGGTTAATGTCTTCCAAAAAAATATCCGAGGGTGAAAACCCAAATGTGGATTCTCGAAAGGGAAAACCCAATGGTAAGAATATTGAAATGAAAGTCTTGATGGTATGAGTCTAATGTCATAATTTATATCATGAATAATAATATTAATATTAATCTATTTTGAAGGTCATGGACAAGCTAGACACCAAAATGGTGTATTTGACCCCCTTATTTGTGGGACGAGGGACCCCCTCCATGTAGTGATTTGACTGCTAAAGTCTATTGAGGTATATGTACCCTACCCCCCTATGTATTTGAACTTGTGACCTCCAAGGAGGAAACACATGTTCTTAGCCATTAGGCCCACTCAATTTGTACACACACACACACACACACACACACACACACACGCGCGTGTGTGTGTGTGTGTGTGTGTGTGTGTGTGTGTGTGTGTGTGTGTGTGTGTGTGTGTGTGTGTGTGTGTGTGTGTGTGTGTGTGTGTGTGTGTGTGTGTGTGTGTGTGTGTG
>JZKD02S0954238.1:120349-131841 GCA_000966675.3 Picea glauca
TGTGTGTGTGTGTGTGTGTGTGTGTGTGTGTGTGTGTGTGTGTGTGTGTGTGTGTGTGTGTGTGTGTGTGTGTGTGTGTGTGTGTGTGTGTGTGTGTGTGTGTGTGTGTGTGTGTCTATTAAAAATATGAACAAAAAAATAAAAATGAAAAATGAAAATATAAAAATGTGGTTGGGAAAATCAAAAAGTCCAACTATGAAAAATAAATCTCATAAAATAAAACAATAAAGATAATATAAATTTGGATTTCAGGAAAAATGCATGGTAGGTAAAAGTCAATCCCTCGTGTCCAAAAATAAAATTAAAATATGTGATTAGGGAAATTGAAAAACCATGAATGTGAAATGTTTCCCAAAACACCCAATGCAAATCCAAAATAGAAATAAACCAATTAAAAAAAAAACAAATCCCCCCAAAAATGAAAAGAAAATAAAAACAAAAAAATGAAATGAAATGAAAATAAAAATAATAAAAAATAAAATATAGATATGGGGTAAAAATAAAATAAACAAGTTACAAGCCCATATATACACAAACAAATATGGATGGGTAAGAAGAAACAAGTCTCTTTCTGAATTTAGATCAAGGTTCCACTTATAGGTTAGGGTTCTGACTGTGGATCAAGGTTCTTGGAAATCCATAAAATTTGAAAAAACTCTTATGAGAATTTTACAATTAAATTGAAACCCCAAATCTAGATATTTAAAATTCAATGCTTGCTAAGTTGAATGAGATCAGATTCTAGATTATAATTATGAATGGAAATCGAGGTTCTGGGTAAGACAAGAGGAACACAACAAATGAGTGACGTTAATATTCCATTGGAGGAGGCCATGATGTAAGTTTTTAAACCTTTTACAGTAATGAAATGCACACACATATTCTTAAAATAGAAAAGAGAGCAATTGCAATCACACATACACATAGATTTAGCTTGGAAACCCAAACCAAGAAAATCGTCATCCTATTTAGATTTGCACCTCTAATTCTTATTCATCATCATTCAACTGCATTGTTTACAATACAACCCATAGGATCCAACAACATCCAAAACCCCTAATTCATTGACCTGGATTAGAATACAATTCTAATTCCTTAACTGGAATTAGAAAACCATGGGCTAAGCCATAAATCCGTCTATGCACCACAAAATCACCAAAAGAAAAAACCATGTGTTGAAAAACACTAAAACATCGACGCAAAAATAGACAAAAAATAATTTTGGGGGCTACACCCCCCTACAACCCCCTATGACCCCCTCTTTGCACCTAATGCAACGAATCACGCGTGAGGTTGGTCGTGCAAAGAATATAACACATGATTCTACATCTGGAAACTAGGTTGGAAAGGAAAATATTTGGATGATGAAAACTATGGATGTTTGTATTCCAAATGCTAGAGTCAATGATGATAAAAAATTGGATGAGTCTGGTTCAATATGAATAAGATTAATGGTTTCCCATATTTTTTCATTTCAGTTGAAGTGGGAAGATAAATAAATATGGGGTTTTCCCATGCAAAGCTTGAGGTTTTCATGGTTGGGAAAGGAGTTCCAAGGCTGCTACCTTGTGGTTTCTCTTCCATGTTTTATTCTCTTATTCCTCTTGAGTCTTGGCATACCTTGCTCTTGGACAAAATTAAATCCAACATTAGTATTAACTTCATATATTCAAGGTAAACAATAAACAATATTTCCAAGAGTAGAGTTAAAGAAATAGATGCATGGGCATAAGAATTTCAAAAGAAGTATGTCTTTTCTATCCAAAACAACCATTCCTTCCTTAATGATATGATGATACTACAAATAAGGACATTAGATATGGAAGCGATTAAGTTATCAAACACTTAAATGTAAACCATCTCCATGTAGGAATGATATTAATAGTTGCAATATAATATACTCTATAATGCATTGCCCCAAGCTCTTAAACAATGTTATGAACATAGGGTAATGAGGATTCAACGCAATTCACAATTTATTCTTCTGAATCTATAGATTTGTCTTCTAGTTATTTGTTTATTCTCAAGTCTACATTATTATTACTACATGTTAGGAGAATTAAGTAGAAGGCAAGTAAAGGAAAAGATGGAGAGAAGAAACCACTCTACTTAGTCATGCCTACCCTACACAAACATAAGTGTGAATACCATGAATGGATCGAGTAAGAAAGAGTATGCAACATAACTATATGCTATTTATTATGGTCAACCATTCAATTCTCAATAATGCAATTAGAAGACATTTCAAGACTATGCATAAGAAATCAGCAAGCCCTTAAAAGAAAATACCCTCTGAGGAAAAAGATAGAGCATCAAAACTTTCAATCAAATATGATCAGCAATATATTCAAATCCATTAAAACTAGTTAATGAAATAACATTTAACCCATTGAGAGGAAAACTTTCCAAATTTCCTACAAGTTGATAAATGAGCAATAGGAAGAAATTGAAATGAAATTGTAAGCATGTACAAGAAGATGATTATTTTATAGTGAGAAATTTGCATCAAACCAAGATTTAAAGTTGTTACTCCAGCTACTCATGGCATCAATAAGAACGAATGAATGATCAAACCTTAAATACAAAAGGGAAATTAGTATCATAGACAATCCTAAGAGCCTCAATGAAATGCTACCCAACTTTTCTAGATAAGGAGCAATGATTATTTGTTGAGGTCATCCTAGGCTACTAATACTTGACCTTAGGATGTCCTAATATCATGATCACATTGTAAGACCAACCTTAAATTTCCTCTCCTCAACCATACCATGCATTGATATCGTCTTGTTTTGACTCAATTGTGGCCACTCTTCTATCTACTTTGAACACCACTCCAATCCAAGATACAAGATAAAGCATGAAGTCATCATAGAAAATAGGAGTTAAACATCAATCAAACATTAGCTCATAAGAGTCAATAAATAGATCAATGGGTAAAAGATTTTCAAAAGACTATTTACAAGAAAAATGTCAAAGGATAGAAGGAGCATCATAAAACAAAGACCTATTGAAGAAAAACAAAAAAAAATGCACAATCATCAAAGATATATTGAGAAATGAAAACCTTCTCAAAGATAAGAAAACATTAAAGATCCAGACCCATAACCCCATAGGTATTCAAAGAATATATAATAGGCTCACAGTAGTTGTAGATTATGCATTAGAGATAAAACTTTCGGTGGGGGGGGGGGCTTTCCTTTTGCTTATAAAAGCAAAATGAAAGGGGGATGTTGTGGCCACAATAGATACAAACATTGTTCCTACATAGACCCCTTCTCTAGACATAGCTCCATCAAATTTCATTTTCCAAGCAATGTTGACATCTTCTTGGGGAGCTATCTCAATTGAAAGCACAATATAATATACTAAGTCTTCTTCATAACAAACCAATTTATTTCATACGATACAAGTGTTATTCTACATGATACTTTCTCATTTGATCGCAATGCAAGGTCACATAAGTATTCTCACAAGTGGGGATAATAGCATAAGATAGGTCCATTTGGATGATACCCCTAAGATCGACAACCTACTTGTAGGATAAAATCATTCCCCAAGCATTTGGAACATCAATGAAAACCACATCCATAGTTAAATAAACATCATGAAAAACTGCTAAAATCACATAAAGATCCTTGATCAGACCACAAACCTTTACTTCTCTAGAATCCATAGCACATATGTTTCATATCCCCCCCCCCCTCTCTTGTTGAATCATATCCCCCTATGACCTTGTCCGTTTCCATCTACAATTGATGATGTATTTTTATTATTATTATTCAAAAGTTGTTACATTTCTAGGATCTCCGACCTTTCATCAAGTACAAACATACATTATTAATTCATGCATCAAAATTGTGGTATTACAAGGCCAACTTTTGATTGAGTTTGTTTTGACTTCTTCAAGGTTGTCACATATTTCTAGTTTGAGAGAGCCCCATCCCTACCTTCAAAGGTGAACACTTTTATTTATTATTTATTTAGATCATGGGAATTTTATAATTCCATATGGAAATAATTATTTCATGTTTTTGAATGATTTCTCACTTTGGGATCTGGTTATTATTGTTTTTTAAAATACTTCATAGAAAGATATCAAGGAGAATATATTTTTTGTGATTTAAAAATTTGTATAACCGAGCATATGTCCCTTTAAAAGAATGGAAAAAAATAATTTAAAGATTTATAATGGAAATTTTTTGTCTGTGTGTTCTTTCATCTTTCATTTTTTGCTTGCTTATGTTGTGGAGGCATATTTATGTTAAGGTGATAAGATAAAATTTTCAATCACAATATTTATTTTCCTTTCATTTTATGACTATAGAACTACCTAGTGCATTCGCAGCTGAATTTGTGCTTGGAACTAATTTTTGGTCATTTAAGAAACCTTCTTATTCTTGTGCAATTTATTTGTATAACACTCTCCCTACAACTGAGTGAGTTAATAAGAAATTTATCAATGATTCAATAATATAAGAGAACCATCTCTTTATAAATGAGGAGAGTGTTCCTATTTTCTCCTAAGATACCCCTTAGTGTTGGTCCTTTCCCTGAATATTTAAAAGTGATTAACACATATCACGATAGTAGAGGTAGAAATAAAAATGGGTATTAAAAATTTCACAAAAAATTGATACCTTCTAATATCTAGTTAAAATAGGGTGTTCTTTAAAACTAGAAAGATGTATTCAGAGGGGGTTTCAACAAAAGGATTTTATGACATATTATTAATATGCAGTGAAATTAGGGGTATTATTTAATATCACATTATCTCACATGATATGTCATAGATTTATTAAGTGAACCCCCGATGGAGAAGATATTGTTGTTAGTTGTGCAAAAATGTAGGATGACAAGAACTATAAAAAGGTAAGCATAATGTTTCTTTAGGAAAATGAGAACTAGTAAATTTCTTAGTACAAAACTACATTAATTATGCATATTAGATCATATAATAATTTTCAATCCCAACTAAAATAACTGTAATAATCATATAAAATTTGTGTTAATGTAATATCGTAGTTTTGACCCTTGGAAGGTGTTGGGTCAAATTACATCTAAATCGTATATTATGTGTGGTTAGGATGATAGGTTTTTATTATGTGAGCTCAAATAAATGACCCGTGATGAAACTATTGTAATAATTTTAGCGTGACTTCCTAATGTGGATCTGAAGGCCAAGAACCTTTGTTACCCTTCAATTTCACTTTAGAGTACTTCATTTTCTTCACCATATTTGTTCCACTGTCTAAGTCGATCTCATGCATATCTTGAGATGATGTCAAAACCCAAGGTTCCATGATAAATTGTGCCATCATGATGATTTGTATTATGTATCATAATAAACCAAAAGTGTTACCATTGTATCTTATGTATTGTACTAGACCATACTTAGTGATCTATGTAAAGTGTTTTTTTCCATCTAGGTGGTTTATCTAGATCCTCATGGTTTGTCATTTCTCATCCTGTTAGTGTCAATTTCAAGATAGTCCCTACCCTTATGGATCATACTAACCATATCATGGAGGTCATTTATGGTCAAGGTGGGTGTGTGGGGGTATTGGAGTGGATCTATTAGGACACATCAGATAGGGAATCCCTAGGTGTTTTTCACTTTACCATTTTTTAAAAGTGTTTCTAATGTATTTTAAAGGTTGTTATACCTAGAGAGAAAACTTATTATTATTCATAAACATGGATTTACCTATGTATATGTCACACTTTTTCCTAGGTGATTGTTTACATATTACTTTTCACTACAATGAGAACACCTTGTAGCAAAGGTTTTTATGGAACCTCCCCAAATTTTTTACCTATCACTACACTTCATTATGTGCTTCCAACCTCTCAGAAAATCACTAGTTCTCACTCTCCTTCCAAGGTCATACCATTTCCAGTGTTCTATAGTCAATTTGATAGATCCACTGGTAGATTCCACACATTTCCAAATTTTGGAAAATACTGTGATTTTTCATTTCTTCTTTATAGTGGAACCATGCCTCCTCATGATAGAAGAGCCCAGGTAAATTGTTTATTACCTTATTATTACCTTCATATTTGGGGGAAAATATCCTAGGTAAATGGCATGGAAAGAGCAAAATTTAAATTGTTGCATGAAGCCCTAAATCACTACTGGGTAGCTCATTCATTAACAATAAACAAGAAGAAATTTCCATATCAAAATCGGGGCTTGGGGTTTTAAAATGTTTTTGTTGTGAATTGATTTGGAAGTCCAATTTTCCTACAATAGAGTTCAAATCCATATTAAAGTGGCATTGGTTATCCATATTTTTCTATTGTTATTTTCTTTAGTTCGTCCATACCTAACTACTCATGATGTGGAAAATTGGATTCATCCATTTCTGGTACAAGTTTCTCTACCATCCTAGTGAACAAAATGTCTACCCATCATTTCATATTCCATATTTCCATTATTATGTTGGTGTTCTGATCAAGTGTTGTAGTGTCCCTGATCCATAACCTTTTTAATTGTACATATAGGTTGGTGAGCCGATTGGTGCCAAGTGTAAATGTAATGAACATTTAGGCTGGTGAGCCAAGGACACCTAATTTTTTTGTTGCATGCATCAGGGTAGTGCATGGAAACGTGTTAACAAAGATAAGGTGCACATAATCTACGTGTTGCGTGCACCTGGGAAAGTGTTCACATTGCACTATGTTGCATGCACTTTGGTTAGTGTGCATGAATGAATGTTTATGTTTTGAGGTAGAAGAGCTTGGTGATTATGAGGCTGGTGAGCCTGAATGCAGCTAGGCTAGTGCACCTATCCATGTAAGTATATTCATGACTATTAATATAATATTGCATCATTGTGCGCTGACTGAATCAGACAAAAAGAGATGGGGGGCCTACTCCACCAGAAAAGGGAAAAGGGGGAAATATTTTAATAATATTTATGAAAAGTGTAATGTCATATATATTGTTTTATCCTAATTTCCTAAGGGTTGGGAACAGGTCGCCAGGTTGCTTAAATCTACTTTTGGAAGTGACAAGTGTCAAGTGGAATAAACGCATTACATATTGTCGGCATTAATTTATTTTGGGCATTATTTGCATGGGGAATAATCCATTATTGAGGGAGACTTTCATGTAGTAGGATCTTGTGAGCAGAAAGGGGTTGAACTGTATGGAAAATCTGATTACTACATTATCGACACAGAGAAGCTTGTAAGGAGTTGTGGGGATGCATCTAGAATTTTGTTGTCTAATATTTAGGTTAACAAACCATGATCATTTTCTCTGGGTGAGAGATTGGTCGTTGTGGAGTGGTTTTCAGACCTATGGTATACTCTCCAGGTGAGAGTTTTCTTGAGAATTTCTCCCTAGTGCATTGGGAATTAATCACAGGTCTTGGAGACTTCCTATCCAACTTTTTGTTGGTAACCCTAGGAAGGGAAGTGGGGAAAACGAGGGACTGGTGAGAAGAGAATGGGCACACTTCCTTAGGTGTGACAGGTGTGTGGGGAATGATGTATTGTGGGCTAGTAGTAGCAGTGAGCACCTAGGACTCGAAAATTCTATTGAGTTTTAGACCATGGTTTTTTTCTAGGACCTTGTTTTCCCTGGTGGAGTTGAACCCCAGCTTGGGGGTGACTTGTTGTTGAAATATTATGAGAAACAACATCTATGGATAGGATGACCGTTTGAGTCAAGGCCGTAGTTGGTGACTTTCATTTTAGATAAGTGTTCTCTATGTGCTTGTTTTGTTTACTGAGCATATTTCACCATGTTTGACTAAATTCTTGTATGTGTTGCATATGAGTAAGTGTGGTCATTCTATTAATTTCTTATTTTTCACGGAAGTATGGTGCACTTAGCCTGTATTTTTACTTGTGCATGGATATGACAAATGTGGTAGTATTTCATGTTAAATTAATCTTGTGGTTCTGGTTAAGAGTCGTCAAGAAGAAGATTGAATGGTCGGGTGCGCAGGATCGCAACCCGTGTGTTTTAGAAGCTGAAACTCATGATTGTGTGGTTAAGGAATTAAATTTTGTACACAGTGAATCCAGGAGTGGCACATGTCACCCAGATGGATGTGGGAACAATTAGGATGTGTGGTCAGTATGATGGTGCACACCATTGTTTGATTTAATTTCAATGCTAATATTGAGTTATAAGGAAAAACGTCGCTTCCATTGTTACAAGTTGTGTGGCAAGACTCAATTTTGGGTTGAGCGGGTTACTTCAAGTGAAACTACGTGGATTATGGTAAAATATATTCTACGCAGTGTATCTCTAGAGTAACATTGGTTAGTGGTATGTTGTGAATATTACAGTTTGGTTGACTTAGAGCATGTGTAAGGTGGTAACATGACTCGGTGGGAGACTAGGTATGTTACAAAGTGGTTTCAGAACTTTGTCAGAGGCTTTTATGGAGTGATGTGGCCCAACCTAGGTGGTTGGGGATGTTACAAGTGTTGTAGTGGTTCCCAATTTAATTAGAGATGGAACTTAGATCAAATATTCTAAAGAGACATGAGAAAGTTTTATTTTCTATACTAAATTTCTGATGATGATATAAGAAGAGGTCTACCCAAGTAGTAAGGTATTGTTAATTTAAAATATACTAGCCCAATAATATTGTTTTATTGAGTGTGGTTCCCTAGGATGGATATTTGTTTTTGTTGGTCAATTGTATGAAGGTTCGACTACACAAATGAGGGTTTTTTTATGTTGGTAGCATCAGGAAGGTATTTCTGCACAGGTATAAGTGTCTAGACATGTGGAAATAATCAAAATCCTTCTACCTTGGTAATTTACTTTAATTAAAGGAATTATTAAATTAAAGTTATTTTATTAAATAATTGAGTTATTTAAGGAAATGCTAAAATTAATTATCATTTAATCTTAGCCATTGATCTCAAGTGAGGTGAGAAGTAATATCATCCATCAATTAGTTTGGATATTAGGGTTAGGTCATAACTCAAGATTATAATAGCAAGGCAAGGGTGAAGGAGCAGATACTTGATAACACTTATGTGTGAGACATGATTGGATCATGAAGGACTGTGATTCAAGGAAATATTGGATAGGTGGAGAAGGAATTCCATCTAGAGATAAGGTGAAGGAGAATATAGAATAGATGCAACTCCAAGTGGGTTTCAGTAAATAAAATCCACAGGAAAGGGTTGAGCCGTACAAAGTTTATCATATCGTCCTTGAGGTCGTGTATGCAGGTTTGCTTAAGGAATTGCACATACACCTCAAAAAGTGTTCCAGATATGGGTTTTACAACAGAGAATACATTGTCAGGTTTGTCTATATTTGTATTTCCTTCAGTGGGACATTATCTCTATTATGGGAGCCATGATTTTATCATAATAAAATCATCTCAGTATCGGTTTTCCCTCTAGGTTTTTTCAAGGGGTATCTACCCAAAACTATTGGTTTTTATCTGTGCATCATTTGCTTTCTAGTATTGATTCTACTATATTTATTTGAGTTGAATATTCCAACAACGCATATTGTTTTGTGAGTTGTTAATTTGATTTAAAACAAGGAAATCACTAGATAACAAGATACCTAAGTGCCAGAGTAAGTATTTCAATATGGTATCAGAGTATTTGCTCTGAGAGGAAGCTATATCTCAGATCCATAGAAATTGATAGTAGATCTATGATATATGTAGGAGATATTAGTAGATCCATAACCAACATGCAGAAATCAAAGGACAAATTCCAGGGAAACAATTGTACTTAGGCGAAACTAGGGTTTTACAGTTGTACGAAGTTGTACGCAAGTTGCAAAAGGAAAGAGCATGTATATATGTAGGTTTATTTAGATACAATAACATATACATGGGTTTCAGTAAGCACACAAACATACATACTTGGGATTAGAAGGGAAATTTGTGTACATACGTGGGTTTCAGTGGTGACAGGCACGTACAGATTCATACAGGTTAGTACATGGGAAGTTTCAGTAGTAGGTTATTTCTATGGAAGTTTATTAGGTATAAGGAATGGTATCAACACCTTTGAGAATTGAAGACAATTGGATGGATCATCCAACTTCCTATCTTGGAAAGCAAGAGTGAATTTGGCATTGAAGGAGAATGACCTTTGGGAGTTAGTGGAAAAATAAATTGTTCGACCGAAAGATATGACAACTTTGGAAGCTCATGAGAAGAAGGAGATCAAAGCAAAGAGGGTTATCTTGGATTCAATGAAGGATCATCTAAGTCCTCACCTATTTGAGAAGAATAAAACCAAATATATGTTTGATTCCTTGGTAGGTTTATTCCAGAGCACTAACATGAATAGGAAAATGGCCTTAAGAAATAAACTCAAATCAATGCATATGTCTACATATGATGATGTTACTAGATATTTCATGACGATAACTCAAGTACATGATCAACTTGAAACTATATGGGAGAAAATAAATGACATAGAGATCATGAATGTGGCATTAGAGGGTTTTCCCAAGTCATGAGAACCATTTGCCAAGGGAGTCTATTCTTAGGAAAATATCCCAGATTGGCAAAGAATTTGGGATGATTTCATCTAGGAAGAGACTTGGTAGGAGTCTAAGAGAAACAATAAGGGAATTAGTGATGGGAACTCGGTTCTTGTCATTAAGACAAAGAAGGGAAAAGGAAAGAGTTCCAACAAGAAGGGTAACAATGATGGAGGATCATCATAGCTAGGGAAGAAGAAGGACTTGAGTAAAATTAAGTGTTTCTCATGTCATAAGAATGGACATTATGCATCTAATTATATAGAGAAGAAGAAGGGTAAAGTAAAGACACAAATAGTAGCATTAGCATAGATGCAACTATATGAGTTTGCAATGAAGTTTGAGAAGGATTTATCACTAGTTTTTTGCCTTTATACCAACACACTTACCAGGAGTGTGTGGTACTTGGAAAATGGTGCATATTGTCATATGAAAAAATCATGAGAGATATTTAGTAGTATGATGGAGAGGGACTCAGATGTTCATGTGGATATTGGTGATGATTCCAAGTATGCACTGAAGGGAGAGAGAACAAATATGTTCTAGCTTGATTCAAGAGGCTTGTTTGATGCCCAGGATGTGCTTTACGTACCAGGACTGAGAAAGAATTTTCTCTCAATATCATCCATGGAGGACAAGGGTTTTTCCATTACTTTTCATAGAGGAAAAGTACTCATACATTCATAGAAATCTAGGATGGACAAAACAATGGTCCTTGGGGTTAGAGAGGTCACTTTGTATAGGTTGCAGGGAAAGCATATTTGTGTTATGGTACATGATAGTGACAACCTATGTGAGAAATCATACAGAATATTGGGACACCTACACTACAAGGAAATGTTGATTTTGAGGGGGGTTGTTACTGTTGGACACACCTACCACACTTAGAGGGGAGGTGAATGAGTGTGGGGCTCCTTTTCCCAAAACTTCCCTCTTGCACAAAAACTCATCAATTAGCATTCAACATTTATTCATTACCCATTGCTGTCATTTATAACCAGTTAGATGT
>JZKD02S0954238.1:136503-159391 GCA_000966675.3 Picea glauca
TGAGGCCATAGAATGCAGATCTGGAACCTGCCTCATCATCCAAGAGCTTGGCACTAGCTCAAACACAAATCTCCATGAGGTTATTCAGTCCACGCTCCCTGTACACAGTCAGCCCACGTGTACACTCACCCTATACACAGCCAACCCGCGTGTACACACACCCTATACACAGACAGCCCATGTGGGCATCAAGAAATAAGGTTTTCTGTGACTCCGAGATTTTTGTCGTCAAGATCTTCAACATTGCCGAAACTTTGATGCGTCCATGAGATCCTCCTCTCGCTCTCTTCCTCAGAATATATCTTCAATCATGCTCAAGAGATCCACACCAATAAGATTCTCTCACAAGAAGCTCTGTTTCAATACTCCAAAATATATTACCAAGAAGCTCTCCATTGAAACCACAAAAACAATTCTTACCAAAATGTACATTTTACAAGAGATCCTAGATTCTTATTTATACTTTCATCTTCTAGGTCACTTAACCCATTTTTAGGTTACTTAACCCATTTCTAGGTCGTTTAACCTATTTTCCTTATTTTAGGGTTAACCACTTTCCATGAATAGAAATTTCTCCAATACTTTATCATTTAAATATTCCTTCTTGATTTTGTCACTTTACTTTATCATTTAAATAATGATATCTTCTTTTCAATCACTTTTACTTCTCTAACCTTTTGGGGCTTCAAGCCTTCATATGGGGGTCCTCCAACTTCATAAGGCCATAACTCTCAAACTATGAGGAGTTATGTGACATTCCACATACCACTAGAAATGGCATGACAAGCACTATCCATACAGGATAGTTTCACCAACAACTTCATTGATCTTCATCTCATTATTCCACATAAAAGCATGGGTCCTCCAACCATTCTTCTAGGATAACTCATTCCATAAAGCATATTTCTGTGAGGGCTTTCACCATAAGAGGACCACTTTGGAATTCATCCATTTGTGCACCTTATCAACCATGATAAGACACTAATGATTCATCTTTACATCGATTGGTTTCCACTTGGACATATATCATTCTTATCAAGGACATCATATCAATAAATTACTTGACATCAATCAATGACATCAATCAAACCAAATCATTTACATCAATGACATATGATCCAACAATCTCCCAAATAATCAAACCATTAGCATCAATGACAACATGATCCAACAGTTACAGGTATTCCAGAGTTGAGTGTTGAGTAGCGGGGAGTGTGTATTTTGAAAGAATGCCAAGGTTTTTTTTCCAAGAAGTGAGAATAGGTCCAATGGGATCTTGGATCTTAGCCATTCATATGTGAATGAGATAATTTCAATATCATAAATACATGGAGTGTCATACTATGTGACATTTATTGATGACTTTTCTAGGAAAACTTGGATCTTAATTATGAAGACCACGGATGAGGTATTCAGTTGGTTTTAGGAGTTTAGAGCTCAGGTTGATAACCATACATGAAATGAGATCAAGGAATTGAGGTCAGATAATGTGGGATACTACACCTCAAATGAATTCAAGGATTTATGCAAGGATTCAAGGATCAAGAGGGAGTCGATAGTCTCATACAACCCTAAAAAAAATGGGGTTGGGGAGAGAAAGAATCGGTCCATCATCAGTTCTTCTAGGGCTATGATACATGACCAAGAGTTGACTATGTTTCTTTGGGTAGAAGGATGTAACATGATAGTATATGTGCAGAACATGAGTTCTCAGAGGATATTAGGGGAAAAGAATATGAAGTAGACATTCCCAAGAATGAAGCCATATATAGGTGTTATAACCCTAATTTGCACCAGACATACTTACCTGGCATCAGGCCATCTCAGACTCCTTTGCCAAAACACTACTAAACAACTCTTCTTAAAAACCCCCTTTATAAAGGCCCACGTGCCTTGCTCCATTAATACATGCATGTACACGCTAGCTGCCCCAATACAGCCCATGTGTACCTACAAAAGCACAGAAAAGGAAAGTTGCTAACGGAACACAGAGCTTTGGGCAAGTTAACTAAACCTTTCGGCCATGCATGATTGGTCATTCGACGAAATACCTAGCTCCTTCTAGCCTATAAAATAAGGGGTAGCGGTCTCATTTGAAAGGAGGAAAATCATAGTAAATAGACTATACCTAATTGAGCATTCCCCTTGTCCCAACCTTTAGCCATCCTTGTGCAAAGAGAAGTATAGAGAAAAGTAGTTGGAGGGTAGTTGAAGAGGAGCCCAGGACCAGTTTAGAGGAGCAGTGTTGACCACATATTGTAAGATTACTCTTGTGAATATTAATACAGAAATGAATACTTTTCCCATCCCTCCATATCATGTGTTCAAGTTGAATGTTTATTTCATGATATTGTCACAACTAACCCAGCAATTACTATATGAAATACATGTTTGTAGCTTTTTGTTTGTTCATGAGTGAATGCAGATCATCTTTGGGAGGAGGCTTTCAATCAAAGAGAGAGTGAAAGCAAAGGGATCGACATAAAATGAAGGACTTAAGGTAGAGCTATCAAATCTCATTTACACCTTTGTATTGCATGAATGTGGGGTTTTTTGTTCGGAGAATAGAAAAGAGTAGAGGCCTTTGAAATGGTCATTCTTTGCATGCATGATTAGAGCCCTTAAATGCTAAGTCCATAGGAGGGATTCCCACCCACAACAGAATTGGCGACTGTACTGGGGATCTCTAGGGTTTTTGGATGTCCTTTTTTGGGTATTTCTAAAAAAATTTGGTTTCATTACTTGTTTTTAGAGTTTCTGCAAAAGTCAGAGCTAGTAGGGATTCTGGTCTTCCATACCAGTACTCCCTGCTTTCTTTGTTGGGATGTATTTTCTTTTCGGGAAGTCACAGAGGGGAACATGGCATGTATAAGGCCTACATGCATGTACATGAACCCAATCTTCACACAGCACGCGTGGACATGCTAGCTAATGAAGTAATAGTAGTGTGGCTAGATTCAGAAATTTTTTATTAGAGAGGCAGTCATCCTCTCCCCTGTCAGAAGTGATCCTTCTCATGGGTTTTCTGTAACTCATTCTAGTCTCTATTTTTTGCATTTGGTAGCTTAGGTTTCACCTTAGATTTGTTTTGTTCTATGAAATTTTCCTTGAAGTCTTTTCTTTTTCTTTCAAAGTAAGTTTCTGAGTCTTTAAGAGATTTTGGTTCTCAATACCAGTAGTCTCTGCCAGTACTTGATTGCTTGTATTTTCATTTTTTGAAGATTTGCATAGGTACACACGGCCTGCATAAGTTTTTCATGCATGTACACATGCTCTAAACTTACACAGCTCACATGCACACGTTGGTTGTTGATCTGTCAGCAGCATGCCTATTGAGAAAAAAAAAATTGAGAGACATTCATCCTTTTCCTTGTCAAGAGTTATACCTCTCAGGTTTGTTGGTCTCCGTAATAGCAGTCAACAACTTAGGTCTGATCACAACAATAACTTTATTTTTCATTTTAAAAAAAATATAGGGTTTTTATACAAGTGTGAGAGTCTGCTTTCATCAGTTTTTGTGTTATTGTCAGTAACTCTTTGCGATCTGCGCTTAGGCCAGAATTTTTCTTGTTCTTTACTTGCCGACATTTCTCCTTTTTGCTTTGCGAGCATTAAATAAAAATAAAAACTCTTTTATTTCTTGGTTTAGTTAAGTAGTTTTTGGTTTGCATTAGTAACCAGGAAAATTTTTTCTTTCATAAGTTCTGGGTTGTTTACTTAGGACAATAAGTAGCTCGTAGAAATCATGTTTTGAGTTTGTTGTTAAAAGATCTTAGAAAAATTTTAAGTTTAAAAAGTTGATTAAGAATTGTGTCAAGAAGAAGTTATTTTGTTTCCATCTTTCTGTTTATATTTTATTTCGTCTCTCAAACATCACTAGTTTCACTTTCATAACCTTTTACTTAAGGAAAGCCATAAAAATTAACGCTAAATCTAAAATTAATTAGACTTTTTATGTTTGTAGGGTCAACCAACTAGTTTAGGGTTAGGGCCTTGAATTAGGTTGGAGAGAAAACTCTTCAAGGCATTTAAATCAAACATCAGAGTCTGAGTTAGGGAGTGTCCAAGTCCAGTATTGTGAAAGTTATCTGGTACCCCCCTCTAACACAGGGACTAAACACGAGGTCGCATGTGGAAAGGTAGCGGAGATAACCTCTCCAAAGTCGGACCAATCGTAGTGGAGAACACATATAGAGGACTTGTCTTGGGATTCTGTCGATTTCATTTTCCACAGAGATTTGTGGGTCTCAAATCCACTCGAGGTCCTCATTTGTCTTCTGGACCACTTACTTTTGATACCCTTGACAGGTTTTGGGCTCGATACCCTACTCATTGTGGTCTACCTGATTGTCGATTGTACCCGCCCGGTGACTGTTCTCGCGCTGGAAACCTAGTTGCCTATCATTTTTAGAGACATACACAGGTGATTGTGGGGGTATACCATGGTACCTAGGACAAACATCAGGCCACACTTTTCAAAGTATACCCAGAGGGTGCTTCCATGTTCGAGTTTCACTTGCACCAGTAAGTTGCTCTAGAGTTGGTTGTTGTAATTATTCTTCCAACTAGTTTAGTGTTTGTTTGTTTTATCTTGTAGGATCTTTTTTCTAGTGTATGTTGTTTGTGAATGAATAGAAAACCATAGTGTGTCTTTGATATTCTCACACAGTGGAGGATCACGAGCTCTGTCGGTCACGAAGGCTTCTTGGCCTGCCACCGGTTACACTGGAGCCACCCCCTCCATCGCTAAGGCGAAAGCTAGACCAACAAGGGTCTTTTGAAGTGACCAGGTCATAGGAAAATGTGCCCGACCAACATCCAGAGGAACCAACTATTTCAGACCTTGGAGCAGAAGCTCTCACTCCACCTGAAACTCCAACCACTGAAATTTCGGTGCCCATCATCATACAGATTTATCCTTACAGGCGCCAGACAGTGTCACATGCAGCAATGGAAACAAATGTTGCCACTTCCTATGGGAATTATTCTATTCCCACTCTGGCCATCCCCATAAGGGGTGTTCCACTTCCTAACCCACCATCATTGATCCAAGCCACCATGGTCTTGACTGCCTTTACTTCGAGCAGTGGTCCGATCCCATATTTGGCGGCGGCCACTGCTCCTTTCACACAAAGTGCGACAGGCCCTCCGTTCTCATACAGGATGCCTAGCTCAGGTACAAGCCCTATACTATCCTACTCCACTTTGCATACTTTAGGTCTGGGGGCAGGGAGCTCTAATGCTCCTCTGCAAGGACCTATGGGGGGCACTTCATCTCCCTTTAACACTTTCCCTAATGAGGGAGGTCATATACCTCCTTCGTCCCCTTCACTCGGTGGTACCCACCAGCAATCCGTTGGGCCAAACACACACCATAGTTCACTTAGAGTAGAGAGTTAAGGACCACCTTCTCATAAAATGTCAATAGGATCGACACCATTTTCTTTGTTCGGTGCGTTTGGTAACAACGCTTTCTCATTGGCTTCTTTCCAGACTGGGGGTAACCCCGGTTATGGCCAACCTAATCCTATGCAAGGTACTATTCCTACACAGGGGGAAAACCCAGGAACTTCTTCTGCATGAGGACCTTGAAATTCTTGGCAAGAATCAGTTCCCTCATCAGGAATGTCAATCTAGGGAAATACTTTTCACAACCATTGGAACCTTGGGCAAGGTGCAATACCTATACCCATGGGATCGGCATGGGGAAACACTTCCCAAAGTCCTCTGAATGTAATGCACACCCAACCATCTACGTCTTATTTTGGGAATCAGCCGATGATGCCTCCTCAAACACAAAATCTGTACGTTGGTCATGGCCATGGTTTTTACCAGAACCCTGGCCAGCAACCCAACTTTTCCTGGCAACCTGGTGCCAATCAAACTCCAGGCCCCTTTTTCCATGGTTATCATCAAAAAAAACTAAAACTACCTTTCTTGGGAACCTTACATCTGCCAGACTTGACAAGGTTGTTAAATGACCCCATCTTTCACAATCCACGTTGGCCCCCTATGTCGACGAAATTTCCTTCGGACATACCAAAGTTCAAAGCCAAGCCTAACGAAGATCCAGGGGATCATGTGACCACCTTCCATCTTTGGTGATCATCTAATTCGTTAAAATACGACTCTATACAATTGTGATTGTTTCAACGCACTCTCATTGGGAGTGTTGCAAAATGGTACATCGAGCTCGACCACTCTATTGGCAGCCATTTCACTTTTTTATCCTATCTCTATAATCTACCTACACAAGTGTTTTGGAACCCTTGATTCTCATTGCAAGTTTTTGAATAAAACAACATTGTCATTTTGCGCATTTGCACACCTGCCTTATGTTCTAGTTTTCACGACTGCAAGCGTGAAAACTTTGATTTCGAAGTCACGTCAATGGCATTAAAATCGTCACTGGATTATTACGGTCACTCTTGTCTATGTGTTCATTGCATTTCCAATTTAATTATAGTCGCACAGTTGACAAGACACCAAAATCTTTACTCATTTGGCATTTTTGTTGTTAATATGATTTCAATTTTTATGAGACTGTGATGATTTTCTAATGATTGTGATTCAATCGTTGATTTATTGGTGGTTTGATGTACTTTGATCAAATTCCTTGGCACATTGGTTTCATGAAAACACATTAACATTATGGATTAGACCCTTGGCACAATCATTTCATACAACATATATTTGTTATGATCGAACCCTTGGTGTTGATTCCGAAACAATTGTTTTGATTTTAAAACCATGCAAATACTATTTCTCGTGTAAAATATTTGGGTCGAATCACCATAGTTTTCATTAATTGTTTGAATGGCATTTTATTTTAACACATTGCAATAGTGATTTGAATCACCATATGCGTCGTCGGTTGTACATTTGGATATGATTTTTTTTCATGGGATGATCTAGTTCCACCACCCCCGCACACTTTGGCATTAATGCTTGCCTCCTATCCCGGGTCACCTCTGTTGGTTTCGAGGAAGTATGTGAGCTATTCGATCCTGTGTTTACCCTGACCAACCCTTGTGTGTTTACCCTGCTCACTGTGTGCCCTTGCCTATGCCACATGTGGTGCGTATAGAGCCTAATGGTAGCCAAACGCTCTTGTTTTTCGACAATGCCCGCGAAGATTTGGAAAATAGTGGATGGTTGGTGTTTATCCAGATATTTGAGGGTTTTAACCTTTCGGTTGCCCAAAAATTCACCCTCACCTTCGACGGTTATAGGGCTAAGGTCGGAGACATACAGCTTGAGCTAAATGAGGAATTCCTAAGCTCAACTACAGGACTACCAGCTACAGGGCAAAGGTGGTTTAAAAATTCCAAAGTGGACGAGGTGTCGTGGCTGCTCCTATTCACATCAAGAAAGATTGTTACCTGTGATAGAGGTATGCCTATCACTACCCTCAAACCCAGGTGGCACGATCTTTTGGAAATTGTTAAGCAGTTTGTGACCTGCAAAGGTCGTTATGGCTTGGTATTTCTGTATCACCTTCGGTTGTTGATGAATTTTATAGACTACCCTCTAAATATGCCACATTATCTCTTGCATAGTCTGTACAATATGTCCAAAAGATTCAAGTGTGAGAAGGCTGATAGTCTCCTTTTCCATCACTGCTTGATCAAAGTTATTATCGTTCATCATTTGAGCCTTCGTGGTGACTGTTGGCAAGCCTTCCGATCAAGGAATGGCTTTTCTACTCCCGAGTCTGTCCAAGTGGACAAGTTTGTGGTTACTGAAACTCTGGTTGGACCATCCGTGCCACTTCATATCCTTCTACCCCCTGTCAAACCCTCGGATTGCCCCAACCTTGACCTACCCGATACCATGGCCGACCCGTGTACTAAAGACGATACTAAGGCCATCAAAAGGCCTGTGAGGAAGAAAGGAAAAGGTGATACTGGTGTCAATAGTAAGGGGAAGAAGAACGCACGATGGATATCGATATGTGCTAGGAACAAACCCAAGCAAAACATTGACCAGAAGCCAATAGTGCTGAGTGAGGAATCGGACTCCGAAATTGAACATTTCCTAGCCGAGGAATACCCCTACTCTCATGGCCTATGCTCTATGGAACCCTATGACTACGTCTCCAACTTACCTCCATGCCTCAAGAACGATCCTAAATTCCTGGGAATCAAGCTGCACAAGGAAACCCCTGGTAACTTGAAAGAACCCTTGCATGTGATGCCAAAGCCCGATCAATCACCATGTACCCAATGCAATTCCTGGCTTGAACATTATTACACCGACATTCCCCTGTTGCAATCTAAGATCAAATCGTTAGAGGAACGAGTGACAGTGTTGTCAAAGGAGAATGACAAGCTACAGGCCAATGAGAAGAAACAAAAAACCACTGGTTCAATTGTTTTCAGAAACGTCGAAGCAGCAACGGCCTTCGTCAATTCAAAGTTATCATGATTGAATCATTTTCTTACTGCCCAGGTATGTATTTCAACATCGATTTTGCTTTATGAGTTGGTTTGAATTAATATAACTGATTGGGTTTTCTTTCAATTACTTCTGTTCATTTTAAAATGATTCTGTTTTTTTCAAATTACCAAAAATGATATCGTTATGAATCATGTACAGAAGATTTGTTTGCTAAACTCGGACACAGCTATAATTTGGTTAATGTGATTTTATTGTTCTCGGATTAGTATAAAAAATTGATTTGATTTTCGATTCGGTTTGGTTTGATTTTGAAACAATTCTGTACGTTTGAATTAGGGTAATCGATTGGGTTTGCTTTCGATTAGTTCTATTTGTTTTTAATAGATTCAAAACAATCTTGTTGACTTCGATTTACCAAAAACAATTTTGTTTTGTTTTGAATGAATATTTTCGCTTTGAATTATGATTGCATTCGGCCTGTATAAAAGGTTTGTTTGCTAAAGTCATATAGTTATGTTTTGATTGATACGATTTTGCATAACGATTGTGTCAGCCCCAAATTGGTTCAATTCATTTATGTTTGGTTTGATTTGCAAACGATGTTGCGTGCCTTGAATTAGAATAATTGTTTGTATAATGTGATGGATTCAAAGTTAGATTTGATACGGTTCTATTATTTTGGATTTAAACAATTCTGTTGAGTTTTGGATTGACATATTTTGTCTATATTGGATTCGTATGAAAGATTTGGCTAAATCGATTATAGTCTGTTTGAAATTGATTCAAAAAATGATTTCATTGGTTTCGATTTTTAAAACGATTATGTATGCTCTGAATTGGTAATAAAAGTTGTGTGACAGATCGTACATATCCTGTTATCATTTGATTGATTCAATTACGATTTCATTTGTTTCAAATTGGCATAAATATTTGGTTAATTATGGCATGAGAAATTTGCTTTGTGTTGATTTAATAATTAAAGATTTGGTTTAATAATTCAAATATATTTCTGTTAGTTTTGGATGGATTTAAAAATGATTATGTTTTCAAATTAGACCATCTACAGAATTGTGAGATTCTGTAGCTAATCTTAAAATTAGATTTTTGTTAGTTTTACAAATAAAATATCATCTAAACTTGTCTATTCGTGTCCAGTTTCAGGTGCATATGAATTTCAATGACAAATTGGGCATGTTGTGGTAGTTTAGGAGATACTTTTATGATGTAGTTTTGTTTTAGGTTGTTAGCTTAAGTCAAAAATAGAGACTTGGGAGATTATCCCCAGATTTTTTGTAAACTATTTTTGATAATTCCCACAAGGATGTTTTACCCTGTGGCCTTTATAAACTCATTTATTTTTGTAAGGAACCCATCATCATCACGGTTGGGAGAACAGACTATGGATTTATGATAATACAATCTGGGATGAAAGTGGATGTCTTGTAACATCTTTAGCTTTCAATATATCAAACTTTTATTTCTAGTTTTATTCATATCAGTTTGCAATCAATTATCGACTACTTTAGCTATCGTAATTCGTTACAGGTTGATGTGATTTGGTTAATGTGTTATCCATATCTGATCTCTCTTATTTTAAAAGTTCATCATTTACTTTGTTTCAATTTAATGAATTAAAGGTTTACCTTCTTCATTAAATGAATCATTTTGTACAAATCTTTGCACACAGATTTATCTAAACGCGATGATTTGTAAATTATAAGATTGTTGTCATTTTTTATGTCTTGTTTGTCCTGTCATTTATATTTGAAGAGAACTACTACTTCCTATTTACGAGAAGCTTGTGAATAATCTAGTGCGGGTTTCCTCCCACTGAACAACTAAATCAACTATTGGATACAGGACAAACCTGAAGCGTTACTTCAGGTCAGTTTGCTATTTGTTCTTTAATAGTTAATTTATTAGTGTTATTTAAGTAGTTTAGATAGGTATATATAGTTTAAATTTATAGTTTAGGATTATTATTTTAATTACTCAGCTTAGTTAGTTTTGTTTATTGCTTTTCTTTCACATAAAAGATATAAAAAAATAAAAATAAAAACAATAGTTTTGTTGTCATAGGACAGTTACAAACGATTTTAGTAGGTTTTCATTTAAAATCTGTAATCTGTAAAAATTGTACATTTGTGATTAAGATTTAATTCTGTCAATAATTGGACATTTAATTTCATAGAATTATTGTTGTATAATGTTAGACAATAGACTGTATATATTATTTCAGATTTTCATTTAGATTAGTTCCTTTAGTTAGTTTCTTTTGTTTTCCTAGGACTTAGATCGGCCAACGGAGCCACTAAACTCGTCAGGGTGGATCATCCCAAATGGCTTGGGTTATTTAGAAAACCCCGAACTGGATCCACTCTTCTAGTTGGAAAGCGTTCATTTTCGCCCGTCAACAAATGGCGCTAGAAGGAGGGCAGACTGACAAGTTGGCCTTGTAGGAGCCTTTATTTTAAATCTATTCAATTTCCCCATGGATCCCCAAATCACTGTGTTGGAACATGCTTTCAACTTCTCATTACCCGATGTTCCCAACGAGACAGTCTTTCGCTTGTCCAAACTCACCTTTGATGGTGGAGGCAATACATATGCTAAAGACCACCTTAACAAGTTTTGGTGCAAATGCATCAAACATGACATCTCAGATTTAGGAGTTTTATGCAGACTGTTCGCTTTTACTTTTAGAGGTCGAATCAAACATTGGTTTGAATCCTTTCCAGCATGTCACATTTTTTATTGGTTTTAATTTGTAGATGAGTTTCTAGATGCTTTTGAAATTTATGATTTTGATCAATTATGTGAAGAATTTCATACTTCGCTAATCAACAACGATTCATCTTCAAAAGACTTTTTGACAAGAGTCTATCATATACTCTGTAAATTTAATCTTGATGACATGTCATTGGCATTAAATCTCTTCTATGATGCTTCCATCCCTTCCATTCAGTCATGTTCAACTATGAATGAAGAACCAATTGCAAATCCTATCACTCAACTGCAAGAACAATCTTCTTCGCAAGAAGAGAAAAATTCTTCCGATAATGGTGAACAAGCCAGGGAGGTAGAATCTATTGACCAGGTCCTTATTGACAACCAAATTGGTTTTTCCTTTGAATCATTGTATTTTTAGTCTTCGAACAGTATGGAAGAAGATTCATTTCTGGCTCAAGGTGAATATCCTCATTCTTTTAACTCATGCTCTAATCAACATTTGAAATCAGTCATTGAAGAACACTTAAGTGAAGAAAACCATCTTGAATGTTCTAGTACTCCTATGAAACTGATTAGAGAAGAAGATATGCAACTAGAAGAAGAAACCTTAAACCTTCATCCTCAAAATGCACTTTGTTCACAGGAAAGACTAGATGTTGGTCACATAAATTTTGAATTATCTATCACACAAAATGCAAATCTAGATGATCATATTATGTTGAATAATTCGTCACCAAAACAGAGTGAGAGTTTTAAAGAAAGTGAAGAGAATTGTCTTGAGAATACCATTGTTGAGTATCATAGTTCAAGAGATTCTTTTCATCTGCTTATTTCTCATTCCTTTTATTCTTTATATCTTGATCTATTCCTGGATTCTGGTGGACTTGAAATCTTACCTACAACACCCTACTCTCTTCCAACACAATTATATCCTTTCGATATGCTAAATTTTGGTGAAATCAATTCTGAGCATAACATTGATAAAACCGGATTTGACTCTTGTTCACTTTCATCATTGATATGGGAAGAGGACATGTTGCGAGATGATTTTACACAGTTTATTGTTGAAAAGGATGATGCATTATATTTTATGGAGATCAAACGTTCTACATTTCATGTTCATTATTTTCTTAGCTCGAATCTTAATGTTTATACTTCACATTTTGAAGTGATCAATATCATCAAAGGAAACATTCAAACCAACGATCCAATTGATTGCACGAATCCTCCTATGATGAGTTTCCCATTGATATATTCATTTCATCCAAGTCATGGTTTGCATCCTCATTTTTGTGACAGGATCTTAGGATGGCTTGAATATTCATATATAAATAAATTTCATAATAAAGACAAGGTTGTGCTTGCTTTCTTTTTACCTAAGTATCTTGGAAGTAGGCGTGACATGTTTCTTTTAGATCATCCATGTGAAGAAATTAATGAACACTTAGAGAATTGTCAGGAGGATGGGGCATCTCAGCCTTGGTTGATGGTTATTCCATTTCCTCATAATCCTGACAAGTTTTTCAAACCTACTTACACTTGCCCATGCCATTATGACCCCTATCGCGACGAGATTGCACAATGGCTGGAAGATTCATACATCAAGAATACTGAAGGGAATGGTAAGATAATACTTACTTTGTTTGTAGATGTTGATTATGAAGGTAAGTGTGATTGTTTCTATCATCTGTTGATATATTACCATTCTTATTAGTAATGCTTTATCTTGTTTCCATTGCAGGATTAGAGTTACTTCGATGGCTACATTGGAAGCATGACTTCACGTAGTATCCTGATGTGTTCAATAGTTAGGGTAGGTTTAGGAATAGATTTTTTTTCAGTTTTATTTCTCACTAGTTCTCTTTGTAATAATGTAGTCATGAACGCAAGTGGGCGCACCACGAGAACCATAATACGGCTATTGTCAGGGAAGACCCCTTGATCCTTTTCTCTTTACTTCTAGTTGAACATTTATTTTCAAAAATGCAGTATCATCATGAAAATCTTAAATGGAAAAGTAAAGAGATTAATAAATCTAAAATCAACCCTGACCCAACGCACCACGAGTAGGACTGTTTTCCCATCAAACAAGATTTTTCTACTTCTTTCAGGAATTTGTTGCATGAGGTTTTCAGATGCACCTACTATACATATTTTTTTTTGTGTTTGCATGAGGTTTTCAGATGCACCTACTATACATATTTTTTTTTGTGTGGATTTCTTTGCTTTCAAATCTTTCTTCGCTGGTGTGTTTTGATTTCTCCCTTATTCTTACTAGTTTTTGTTGTTGAAATACACATACCTGCATTATGAACTATTCAGACAAAGAAAACAGAAAATTATTTCACTGAAATGACTACTGAAAAATTGTCTGAACATCAATTATATACTTCTGAAATTTACATCTGTGTTGGCAAAAACTGTTGTTTGAAAGAAGTTAACTGATTTCGATCTGTGAGTAAAGCCTGTCACGATCATCCATTATCTTCTTACGATGTCCCTGTTCCTTAAAGGAATGACTCAGAAGATGTCTCCCTGCTCTAGAAGGTTGGTTTTGTAAATAAACCATCTCTAGATATTAATGAAGGACAGTTCTAAAAAATTATGTTGAGGTCTGTAAAAAAATATGCTAAAATATCATAATTTTCTGCGTCACCCCGCTCAATTATATATCTTTAAAAAACAAAATAAATCATTAAAAGAGCTGTGGGAAGTGCTTGTAAACCCGCCAGGATGCTGAACAGGTCTACTGGCAGTGGGTAAATGCATGCATGATGCCAAGACAACTTCGTCGGGGTACTGAACAAACCCACTGGCAGCGAAGCAATGTCGGGTATATGAAAATTCGTAAATATGAAACCTCTTGACCTTAAAATGTCCTTTATTCTGATCTGGAACTTCTTGGCAGGATACAGATATCAGAGTGGGTTAAATGGAAACCCTGTCGAGGCTATGGACGCCTGCTGGCAGCAATGGCCCTGTCAACAGTATTGGATATTTTATCTTTAATATCGTGGCTCGCTTGTCTTAAGACTGTTATCTGTTTTCATCCTTTAAACATTGCTGGAATATTTGATTAATAATGATGTTTAAATAGTTTTATGGTTGTTGTTTTTGAGTTTGAATTATTCGTGTTATCATAATCTGAATTTGTTCTTTTGGCAGAGATAATTGCTTCTACCAGTGTGTCTCCATTGTTCGCAGTCATTTCATTTTTTTATCCTATCTCTATAAGCTGCCTACACAAGTGTTTTGGAACCCTTGATTCTCATCACAAGTTTTTGAATAAAACAACACTGTCATTTTGCACATTTGCACACCTGCCTTATGTTCTAGTTTTCACGACTGCAAGCATGAAAAATTTGATTTCGAAGTCACGTCAATGGCATTAAAATCGTCACTGGATTATTGCGGTCACTCTTGTCTATGTGTTCATTGCATTTCCAATTTAATTATAGTCGCACAGTTGACAAGACACCAAAATCTTTACTCATTTGGCATTTTTGTTGTTAATATGATTTCAATTTTTATGAGACTGTGATGATTTTCTAATGATTGTTATTCAATCATTGATTTATTGGTGGTTTGATGTGCATGTGTTGGTGATATTTGAAATATAGTTGAAAGGTGTCCTTGTTATATGATCCATGTGAGAGGATCTAGTTGAGTATTGGTGATAGTGACAATTGGATAGGTTGTTCAGTGATAATGACAGGTTGATGTGATAGTGGCAGTGATAATGACAGTGATTGTGGTAGTGATAGTGATAGTTGTTCTACACTTATATTTTAGGGTGGTTGGACAAGGCAAGGAAAGGGGGTTGTATCCTCCTTTCGGTTGGTTCTGAAGAACTCATGGAGTTGGAACTTCCTTTAGGTTGGATCCTAAGAATTAGGGGGTTGTATCCTCCTTCTGGTTGGAGCTGGAGAATCAGGGAGTTGGATCTTCCTTCAGGTTGGATCCTAAGAATAAGGGGGTTTTAGCCTCCTGGTGGTTGGAGGCAGAGAATTCAGGGAGTTGTAGCTTCCTTTAGGTTGGATTCTATAAATAGGGGGTTGTATCCTCCTTCCGGTTGCAGCTAAACAATTGGTAAGTTGGTGCTTCCAATGAATGTATTCTTTGATATAAAAGAAATCATTTCGTGGTTTTCTCCCATTTGGGTTTCCACATAAATTCTGGTGTACTATGTATTTTATGTGATGTTGTTGATGTGATGCTCTTATGTTTATATGCTCATTATATATTGATGATATATTGATGAAATACTATTGATAAAGTTTGCATATATACATGATGGTTAAAAAGTGGTAAAATTGTTCATAATGATTCACCCCCCCGTCTTAGTATTCCAACAATTAGTATCATAGAAGGTTCCTTCATGAAACACTTTAACCCCTGGAAGGTAGATCATGGAGAGAAATAATATGTACAAGAATGGAATACCACAATTTGATGGACAGAACTATGCATTTTGGAGCATAAGAATGAAAACATTTGTACAAGCATATGGATTTGATGTTTGGAAAGTGTTAATGGGCAGGTACAAAAATCCTATCACTCCTCCAACATATAATGATGGAAATAAACTCAGTCAAAACAATTCGAGGGATAAAGTGATATCTTGAATGGCCCGGTTGATTTACTATATGTCAAAGTTATGCATTGTGATTCTGCAAAGGAAATTTGGGACAAACGTCAGAATGTTTATGAAGGAGATGTGAAGTTCAAGGTAGTAAAGCCTCATACTTACAAAGATAAATTTGAACAATTGAAAATGAAGGAATATGAAGACATTATTTCTTACTTCTTACGAGTTGATGAAACAATGAATGTGATTAAAGGATTGGGAGAAGAAGTTGATGAATCTATAATTTTTCAAAAGGCACTGAGATCTCTTCCAATGATATTTGATCCTAATATTTCAACACTAGAAGAAAGAGAATATCTGAGCACGATGAGCATGGATGAGCTACATGGAATATTTGCAACTTATGAAATGAGAAAAAATTAGGAAAATCCTTCCAAGATAGAAGGAACCTTCAAAGAATCCAAGAAGACAAAGAAGAAGAAAAATCTTGAGTCAAAACCAAATTGCAGTTGTAGCAATGATTCAGACGAGGGTGAAGAAATAACCAACTTTGTAAGGAAGTTAAAGAAAGGAACTGGCACGTACAAGGGTATTTTTTCCTTGAAATGTTTTAATTGTGGTAAAATTGGTCATTTTTCAAATAAGTGTCCTTATGCTAAGAAGTCAGATAGTGATGAAGAAGATGATCCAAAGAGAGAAAAGAAATATCGAAAGAGAAACAAAAGGAAATTATTCAAGAAAAATCTCTACTCAAGAGAAGACAGTTATTCATCTTATGAAGATGATGTAAGCGGTAGTGACTCAGAAAGAGTACTCTTTATGGCTATGGAAAATAAGAAAACCCTCAAAAGTGAAGAAGAAGGTGAAATGGATCCGAAGGAATAATTAATCAGTGCTTTAACTGAGATTAAAAAGAAAGGAAGAAAAACAAATCATTCAAAGAAGAAATAATATTCTTTAAAACACAACTTGAAGAATGTAAGAGAAAGGAAGAAGTTATGCAGATCCATATTATAAATAAAGGAAAAGAGTGTGAGAAGATTGAAAAATAAATCGTAACATTGAGAGTTGAATTCAACAAGCTCAAAAATAACTTGAAAATTTCTCAAGTGTTAGAAAAAATTCTCGATAGTCAAAGCCATAGAATGACAAATATGGACTGGGATACAAAAATGTTCATTTTCAGGAAGGTTTAAGCTCCATGACAAAAGAAATAGAACAAAAGAGTTATGTAGAAGTTCTCAAAGGAAGGAATCATGGCCAACAAGAATCAGAAATGAATGAATACAAAGGACCTTCTACATTTAGGTAGCAAAGAAACATCAATCATGATCAGCCAAGACATGAATCCAGAAGGACTACACCACAAAGAATACCATTCACTCCCAGGTATGTAAATTTATTTTATGGTCATTGTTTTAATTGTACTAACTTTGGATGTAAAGTTGTAGATTGCATGGATTATGAAAGAAATGTTCAAGAAAGAAATGCTTATGTGCCTCCACATAATATTGAATGTTACAAAATCCACAACTATAGACACATAGCTCGAAATTGTAGAAGCGTGATAGAGCCTCCCATGAAGGAAAATATTATGTCATATACAAGAAAGTTTCGAAAATAAATGAAAACAATAAGCGTAGGTGAATGAAGACCATGTCCCATGGATCATACTCACAATATTTACAACAACACAAGATCATAATGAATTCATGGGATAAGAGGAAGATGAAAAAATCCAAGAAGAGCATGAATTCATAATTTAGGAAGAAAATGTCAGAATTCAGGAAGAGGATGACAAGGAAGATGATGAATCCACAGATGAAGATGAAGATTACTCTGCATCAGAGAAGGTGTTATTTTGATCCATCCGGCTTAGAAACTCCCAGTAAATATGAATATTGAATAGGGGGACTCAGTCCGGTAGCTACAATAGATCATAGAACCATCCTTTGAGTAGTTTGAAGTATTTGCATAGACATATTCAAAGCAGTTAGATAGTAGAAGTACAGAATGAAAGATGATTCGACATCGTGGATAGTTGAGTAGCAGAGTTATGGAAACCGTATGACATATGGGCAAACATGGATACTTAGTAGGTACGGAAAATATGCATATCAGTTATGAACAATTTGTGACATATGGACAAAGATGGATACTTAGCAGGTACAAAAAACTTCAGTCAGGGAAGATGCATAGTAGTATGTTTACAATTGGAATCAATGGAATCAATTGGAATCAGTTGGTCACAGAAAGGAAAGGATGGAAAGGCACAATAGAACAGGGAAAGAGAAACCTCCATCATAAGATATATCACGAGAGGGACATTGTTGAATAGTATGGTCATGACAGATCATTTGAAATCAAGTAATGAATGTTATATATATATATATATATATATATATATTAGAGAATTACAAGGGGAAGAACCAATGGACAATTAGAAATCACTGAAAGAGAGAAAAGGAAACTTATACAAGAATCCCTACATTGATCAATACGAGATCCTACAGAGAAGTAAAGGGAAGAGAAATTGTTAGAGATAGAGATCGAGAAAGAAAGGTTAGAAGCATGCAAACAGGGGGAGACATATCGACATGGGGAGTTATATTTTTTCCCATGATGTCAAAGCCATGTAAACATAAAGAAATAATAGATGCATGAAGATAGGGGGAGCAGCCCCAAGGAGAGAGACCCTTGACATTGATGAGGAGAAATAGTCACAGGGGGAGTATGAGTATTGGAGCATCAGTGTTTCCATCAATGTCAAAGGTGGGGGGGGGGTTGTTGGATAGTTGGTTTGGACAGTTGGTTGTCATTGATGTAAACACTTGGAGATTGATGTCAACCCTTGGAGAAATTCAGAATCCCTAGAGATATGGTTGAGATTGATGGTAAATTATTTTTAATTGATGGAGTGGTTTATGTTAGCATATGTGATGAGTGCATTTGATGAAGTATACATGAATCCACGGAGGTGTGGTTATGGTACTCAAATTTGGTTGAGAAATATGGACAGGAAGGACATTATAAATGAAGGTAAGACACTCATATATGGATAGTCCTTTTCGTGCCATTTTTGGTGATAGGTGGTATGCCACGTGGTTCCTCACGGTTAGGGAGATATTTCCTTGTGAATTTGGAAGCCACAAAGAATGGTCAAGAATCCCATAAGCAATTACAATTCAATGATTGAATGGGTAAAGTGGTTGTAACAAGAAATTCAAGAATCCCTAAGAATAAGGAAAGAGGTTACCTAGAAAAAGTATAAATACACATCATGAGACATTCATTTGACACACACACTTACATTGAATGTATATGTTGTGATTTTTATGGTCTAGTACTTTGTTCTATTGGAGAATCTGATGGTAAGACTAAGGAAGTGGAGGAAGTGCGAGGAAAGAGAGAAATTTTTGGAGCTGCAGAGTGCAAGTTTGTTTCTGTAAAACCTTAATTGAGTAGTCCCTTGCAGGTCAGCTTGAGGGTGTCCCACGAGGCACCCCCACGGTTGGCTAGGGAACGTCATGCGAGGCCCCATGTGACAGGTATTCTTTGTCCTGCAAGGACAAGACAAAATTGGGGAGAATGTTGGTACCAAACTGTTGAAGGTTGTTGGAATACTTACAAGTCAGTGTTATAGTACAACAAGTCAACTACAAGTCACAGGTATGCTTATGTGATTATTTATTATTCTTGATGATGGTATGGTACATGCTTGAGAGGCATGTATTGTTGATGCATGGTACATCTTGGTGATACTAGTATGGTACATTGAGTAGAAGTAGATATCGGTTATATTGGTATATTGGTATTTGTTTTGGCTACATGGTGATGATTCTATATGCTTGAGGCTTATTGTTGGTATACTCTTGAAGCATTGGAACATGATGTATGGTTTTCATTGATATTGGTACATTATTAAGGAATACACTTGGTATATGAAAACACATGTATGAGATACATCTCTTGGTCATGTTGGTACTTGGTTGAGGTACACCATCGGTAGTTCTTGCATGGTATATCCCTTGGTGCATTGTGTATGGAATGATTGAGTGATATGGTATATGGTTGAGATACATTGTTGGTACATGGTATGGTACAGGCGTTGATGTACATGGTTGATGGTTGAGGCATATGATATAGGTTATTGTGGATGATTGATGCACAATTTGGTACAGGTGTTGGTGCATGGTTGATGCATAGTTTGGTACATGTTTTGGTGCATGGTTGATGCACTTGTTGTGGTACAGTTTTTGGTACACAATTGATGTTTGGTATGGTACAAGTTGATGGTTTGGTATATGCCTTGGTACATGGTTGAGACACATATATTTTGATGGTATGTTGGTGATCTTGGTACATGCTTGGTAGAGGCATGTGTTGGTGATGTTGGACATCTAGTTGAAAGGTGTTCTTGGTATATAATCCATGTGAGAGGATTTGGTTGAGTATCGGTGACAGTGACAGTTGGATAGGTTGATCAATGATAGTGACAAGTTGATGTGACAGTGGTAGTTATAGTGACAGTGACAATGGCAATGACAGTGACAGTGATTTTGGTAGTGACAGTTGGTCTACACTTATATTTCAGGGTGACAGGACGTGGAAAGGAAATTGGGTTTTATCCTCGTTTTGATTAATGAATTGTAATGAACAATTCAAAGGACTGAAGAAGGAGAATCTTTGGTAAAATCAGAAGGATGAAGTGAAGGTGGTGGACCTTCAAAAATTTCTTCACCATCATCATCTATCGATGATGCCAGTGAACACTCTTCTCATAATAAGAATTCTTCTAATAAGTCTGATCATAATATGCCTTTATTGAAATTGGATGTTAAGTTTGAATTATCGACCTATGATGGAGAATTGAATGCTGAGAAATTGGACAACTGGATCAAGAAAATAGAGGTATATTGTAGGGTTCAAATGATCATGGATGAGACTACAAAAATACAATTATATTCTCTTTGACTAAAGCGGCACAGCCTTGATATGGTGGGAGAATAAGATGCAAGTTGATGTTGTTCAAAAAGGTAAAGTAATCTCTTCTTGGGATAAGTTTACTATAGATATCAAAAAACAATTCTATCCACTCACACATAAACAAATGGCAATGATTGAGTGGCAGCATATAAGACAAGGTAAATGCCAAAATATTCAAGCATATACACAAGAATTCAAGAAGAAGGCATTATCCCTAGTAATTATGTTGTATACTTGTGATACTCTTCTAAAGTATATAGGTGGTATGCACCCATATCTTAGACAAACTATTTTAATGTTTAACCCTACTAATATTGACGAAGTGTCAGTACAATCTACTCATCTTGAAGCTAGCAAGGGAAATCATATGTCTGAGGATAAGAAGCCACACAAGTTCAAGAAGAATTCAAAAGGTAAATGGAAGAGTAATAAATAAGCTACAATGAAGAAAGAAAAATAAAATTCTACATGTTCACATTGTAAGAAGAAAACACATAAGGAGGCAAAGTGTTGGAAGTTGCATCTAGAGTTGCTACCAAAGAAATATTAGGATAAGGGGAAGCAAAATATTGTTGCAACAGCTCAACATGATCTGGAATCAGATTTAGGAGTTGAAAAGAAAATCACAACAATGGGAAGTAAAGGCATATCTATTGATTCTAGTTCTTCAATTCAATCTACTAAATTGGAAAGTATTACTGATCAAAGGAAAATAAGTGAGTGTTTTCATGCCAAGGTCATAGTGAAGCATACAAAGGTAGATACTCTATTTGATAGTGGGTATCAAGTGAATATAATATCTGAAGCAATTGTTAATAAGTTGGGTTTGAATACCACACCTCACAAAAATCCATATCCATTGGGTTGGGTGTGTGACGATGCTAAGTTGCAGGTAAATAAACAGCGTAAGATAAGATTTGAAATTACAGCTAAGTTCTTTGATGAGGTTGAGTTAGATGTTGTGCCTCTTCAAATTTGTGGCATTGTCTTGGGTAGCCCATATGTATATGGGAAATCTATTTTCTATCAAGAAGAGAAAAAATATCACCTTTTCAAGGACGGGATTGAATATATTGTTAGAGCTCATCAAACTAGAACTAATATTTCTTTAGTGAGCATAGGACAAATGAAGAGACCTGTAAATGCTAGTAAAAATTTTGTTCTCTTGATGGTGAAACAAAAAGGGGAAGATATATCATATGATTTTCTAGGTTGTGATCCAGTTCATAAGAAAGAATTGGTAAAGATCATATCTAATTATGATTATTTGTTTCAGGAACCTACTAGGTTTCCTCCTAAGAGGGAAGTTGAACATGAAATCTATTTATAGAAAGATTATTCTCTTCCTAGCATTGGTATGTACAAATCATCAGTGATTGAGAATGCAGAGATAAATAATAAAGTTCAAGAGTTGCTCGATAAAGGAGTTATCAGGCCAAGCTCCTCTCTGTGTGGATCTCCTATTGTATTAGTTCCAAAGAAAGATGGTATGTGGAGGATGTGTATTGACTTCTGAGCACTAAACAAAATCATGATAAAGAACCATTATCCTCTTCCCAGAATTGATGATTTGTTGGATCAATTGAGAAATGTTGTCTATTCCACTAAGCTATATTTGAGAAGTGGTTACCATCATATCTGAATTGCAGAAAGTGATCTATGGAAAACCGCTTTCAAAATAAGTCATGGATTGTTTGAATGATTATTTACGCCATTTGGGTTATTCAATGCACATGTGACATTTATGAGGGTAATGAATGATGTATTCATACCTTTCATAGATGATTTTTTTATCATCTATTTAGATGATATATTGATCTTCAGTCATACATGGGAACATCATGTAACGCATGTCAGAAAAGTTTTTGAACTTTTGAAGAAGGAGAAGTTGTATATAAAAATGTCTAAATGTGAATTTGAAAAAACTTCTCTAGTTTATTTGGGTTATATTGTAGGGAATGGTTAGTTCAAGATAGATCCCTCAAAGGTGGAAGTCATCATGAATTGTCCCAAGCCAAAAATTGCCACAGAAGTCATAATCTTCTTAGGAGCAATGCAATACTAGAGGAAATTCATTGCTAATTTCTCTTACATTGCAGCTTCTTTACATGCATTAACAAGTGTGAAACAATTCTTTCAATGGGGAGGCAAGCAATAGAAAGCCTTCGAGACATTGAAGGAGAA
>JZKD02S0954238.1:179484-199620 GCA_000966675.3 Picea glauca
AAGAAAATGAGGACATACATAACAAGCTATCCAAATTGGAGAAACTCACAAATAAAAATTCAAGAAATGGATAAGAAGATGAATGAGATGAAAATAAAGTAGAAATACAAAAATTCATGAAGGAATTGCAAAATTCATTGTCTTCCAGATCTCTAAGGCTCTAGATCAAAGACCCCCTAAAGGAGATATCAAAATGCAAGGAACTCACAGAAATAATGGTAGTATTCAAGTTGAACAACATGTCGATAATAAGCAAATTTATAGTGGATTTAACTCTAATAGTGGAATTAATTACTGTGGGGATCCTAAATTCAACTTTCTGAAGATTGAATTAAGGAATTTTGATGGAACATAGGTATTTACCTAGGTGAACCAAATAGATAAATATTTTGAACTACATAATATTATGGATGATAAGAAAAGGATTCACATAGCAACTTTGAACTTTGATATAAAACCATATCATTGGTACTAATGGATAGTAAAAAGGCAACCCCCTTTTTATCATTATACTTGGGGTTCATTTACAAGAGACTTAGAAGCACAATATGGGAAAGTTTGGGAACATGACTACTTTAGTCAATTGAAAAGAATAAATCACTTAGGTGATATTGAAGGTTATAATTCATAATTTCGGGTACTGGCCACAAGGGTCGATGACATAAGTGATGAAAAATTGTTGCAATCTTACATGGGTAGATTAAAAGAGGACATTAAACATGAGATTTTCTTAAGACACCCTACAAATATTATGGAAGCTATGCAATCTTATCATTGTATTCAATCCAAGAATAAGGCTACACACAAGTCTAACATTGGAGCACACATGGGAAGCAGAGATCATTTTGGGGTTCATAAGACAAGCATACCTCAACAAATGGATGATAGAAGGGAAAAAGGCCTATGTTTCAATTGTGACAACAAGTATAGTAAGGGGCATAAATGCAGTGAGAAGAAATTTGTATACATAGAATGTGAAGATGAATAAGATCGGGAATTGGAACTACCATAAGATCCATATCTAGAAGAGACTACTCCAACAATATCATGGCATGCATTGGTCGGCATCAGTACTCCACAAACTCTCAAGATATAAGGATAAATCAACAAGAAAAAGGTAGCAGTATTGATTGATTCTGGTACTACCCATTATTTCATCGATTGCAAGGTAGAAAAATATCTCAATTTCTTTGTATATCCCTGTTGGGCCCTTCGTTTTGTTGAATAGAAGTTGAGTACAACACATTGCAGCTTCATTTTGGAGAAGAGAAGTTGCACAAGATGTTGAGGAGCTAGACAATGGACAAAAGAGAGAGATAGAAAGTGGTTGGAAGGACAACACAATATCAAGATTGAGGAAATAAGTTGCAACAAGATCAAGAAGAAGAGAGAACTCTCAGGTTCTCAACCAGCAAATCTAAATATTGGATTATATATATGAGACCGACAGGATTGTAAAAGGGTTGTTGTTATTGTTGGATTGTAGTGTTTTTATTGTTTTCTAGGGTTGTTAGTCCATAATTAGTGATGTTATTGATGTTATCATTGTTATCGTTGTTGTGATGAGAGTCACTGTTGTAATAGTCTATATTGTTAGCATAGCTAAGTTTAGGAGATCTACATAAGAACCAGACTATCAATGTATTGGAGTTTTGTATCAGTCTAGATGTAAAGGGACAAGAGACTGCAATATTGTCTCATATCTAATGAATAACATCCTCTGAGTACTTGTGTATGAGGATCGATCTGTGAAGAACCCGATATGTTAATATAATTGGAGGCCTAAATTTTGAGTATATATATATATATATATATATATATATCTTGTGTATTTGGTATTACGCATGTATGGAATGTTTCTTTGTATTATCTTTTATGTATGATATACCTAAATGCTTCTCTATGAATGGAAAAGCAACTCTGTTTCTTTATTCCCAGTTAGGAATTGCACAGAAATGTTACAGGTTTAATCTATCTTGCGCAAGATTACAGTGAACCTTTATAATTCATGGGTCTATCTAAGTATTCTCCTTATCCTTCCCTCTCTTTCTTGTCTTGGTTGTTCTTCGGGTGAGACTTCTTCCCTCCCGGGAAGATGAAAATTCCAGTGCTCTAGACTACTTCAATACCTTTTGTTGGTAACCTAAGAAGGACCCTGGTATGAACACTTTTACACCAATAAAATGGTTATGTTGTCGGGACCAATGATTTAAAAAGGGAACATGTGAGGAGAATGCTTCCACGGATCTATAGATCTGATATTCGGCAATGGTGGGAACGAAATTGTGACACCTTTATATGGAAGGAATAGGAGTTGTGAGGTAAAAGAAAGAAGGATACAAGAGATTATATCTTTTATTCAGAAAGATTGAGTGACCAGTATGAGATATTCTGGGTAAAATTCCAAGAAGAACTATTCCATTAGATAGATCGGCTCCAAGAAGCTCCAAAATTCCAAGAACATGTCAATAATACATGTACTTGGATACAAAGAATATCATAGCACTTCATCAGTTGGATCACCAGATCACGCGAGAAGTTGATTTCTGGGTTAATACGACTCTAGAGGGATATATCATTGAATTCGTGGATAAGAATCACCAATCTTTTTCATGAGTGGAAGAAATTTTCAAGAAAGGTGTACATTACAAACTGTTGAGGGAAATTCCCTTGTGGATCAAAGTATTTTTTATGGAGGAGGGGATGATACCTATTCTGTTGACTGAGATGGAAGCCTAAACACCTACGCTTGAAGTAGGGTGATTTTGGGGTATGATCATGACCTGAGAAGGGAAAAGGGTTCTTTGAAATATGGGGGAAGATCAAGAAATTAATGCAATAAACAAGCGATCCTTAAGGAGAGCTACCATTGTTAAGAAGTGGTGGCACAGAAAGGTAAAGAAAGCAACGAAGCAGTCTGAGGTGTTGCAGAATGAAATCATATCAAGAGGAACAGATGAAATAAAGAAGGAAGAGTTGAGGAAGGTGAGAAGACAATAAAGACTAGATAGTTTAAGATTATAGTAGAGATAAGTGCAGAGATGAAGGGGTCCCCAGATGGGTGGACAAGAAGAAGAATGTGGAGAAGCAAGGGAAGACGAATTGGGTATGGACCTTGCAAGAGATCAAGAAGATTCATCCCTGATATCAGGAAACATCTAGAATCAGGTAGAGAAGGTTGCTCCAGAGGAAGAGAATGAGACCCCCAAAATCAAAGAAACCCGCCCAGAAGTCAGTTGAACCAGCCCCAAATCACTCGTCCCCCAGGTGTCCTCTATACCCGTGGTAAATTCTACACCGCCTATTTATGTTATTTCTATTCCATCGCATCCATTTAGTCAGAATCATTCTGTAAGTGTCAACGTTGGGAGGATATCGGTATCCCTAGGTATACCGCAGCCAGGACCATTATGTTTCATTCTAATAGGAGCAATGAGACCCCCAATGGTTGGACATATGGGAGGATCGATCGCCTGATACCCAGAATTCTCGGGTAAAGGGGACAAAGATATAAAGCAACATTGGTTCTTATGTGAAGCCATTTGGAGGTCCAGAGGGACTCTCGATGCAAATAAATTAGTAGAGTTTCATATTACCTTGAGGGGTCATGCTCTCAAATGGTACATGAAGACTATTGAACTAGGGGTGCTAGGACAAGAATTCACCCTTGGCCAAGTGCGTTTGAAGTTCATCATTGAATTCAAACTACCTCAGTCAGAGAAACAATCTCTCGCTGAGTTGTGGGAGATTCAACAAAAGGAGGGAGAATCTACTTGGGAGTACAGCCAAAAATTTAAAGATGTTATTGGGAGGCTAGTGCATCCAATTCACGAATATCACTATAGGGAATGGTATATCCAAGGATTACTACCTCTTACGTGAATTCCTTTAACGCAACAGTGGATAGCCACATTAACAGATGCCTTGGAACGGTCGATGAAGATCAAATCCATGAAAGGTTATCCAGGGAATCGAAGAATGACCAGGCCTCCAGTAGATGCAATTTTTTCGAAACTCCATGGACAAATATCGGCACTAAAAGAAAATGTTCAAGAATTAACCACACCAAGACGAGGACGATCTCATCTTTGGTGCACAGGATGTTATACAGAAGGGAGTTTGGAAAATGAATGTCTACGCATGAGGGGAATGGGACCTCCTGACAATTTGATGGGACCCTCTTTAGGACCAATGGGAGGAATTGCGCAAGTATATGAGACTCCACCATTCCACATGTTGTTCTGTATTTTATACTCAAGGCTAGGAGTATAAAGTATAGGCATCTGAAAAGAGGGTCTATGATAAAGAGAAAAAGAGAACAACCCTTTAAAAGTTAAAAGGAGCTAAGTTTGATGCCTGAGTTGTCTCTGTCTAGCTTCCAAATGTTCCTAGACATTGATGTCCTGCTCAATGGCCGCCCATGAACGTTCAAGTTCAACTCGGGTGGTGGCAGTTTTTAAGATAGTATTGAAAAGGTTTAAGGCAATACTGATCTGATCTATGAGACCGGGTTTAATGTTGGGTTGTCTCGTAACTGGTACAGTCATGGAGGAGGAAAGTTTTAAGGATTGGTTTCTTCTTTTTAGATTGTATGAGAAAATTTCCCGAATCTTGAATTAATAGTGTAGCAACATCAAAGGTCGTTTCCCTTATCTGAGTTAAACTTAAAACCATGCATGGAATGAAAGAAAACATAAAGTCGTGGAACAATGTGAGGCTTCGATCAAGGAAGAATCTCATACTATGACAGAGGAAGAAAAAATTTAAGGAAAAACTTTAATGAAGCATCATATATAATAGTCTAAGTCATTCACATGTCTTGTAAGTGTTGATAGCCAATACAGAGGAAAAACTATAAATGATTAGATCACTAAAAAATTCAATCACCACAATAGAATTTCTACTAAATTGCAGCTACACATTCATCAAAGATACATAATAAATGAAGTTAAATATGAAATAACAGAGGAGAACATAACTCAAACTTGACGGGGTCTGGAATCTCTGACTTGCATTTGTATTAATTTTGGCAAAAAATGAAGAACTTTTCTGCTACAATCGGCCAAAAAGAAGCCATTGGTATCTCTTTCAAAATTGTATTTATACAAGAAAATTATCAAACCTAGACGGTTGGTAGTATCCTAATCTCCACCGTGCTAATGGTTATAGAATATAGAATTTGAACTATTTTTCTCGATCACTTTTTCTTTTCTAACAGTTGGAAAAAAATGAGCATACATGCGTTATTTCATCATTTCTTTGAAGCGCTTCCTTCACTCGGCCCGACACACCTGCCAAGAAACTGTGCCAAATTCTGGAAGGTTCTATCGTATCATTTGCTTCAAACACATACAACTTTCTCTGAATTTTGGGTAGCCTGTCTTCAATCTTTACCTTTTCAAATTTTGTCAACTACAACTGTAGATTTGTCTTTATTAACCACTTATCCATATGGGTGATGTTAAGCTACTTCAATTGTGAGATCTCGAGCTGGGCTTCATTCCATCTCTCCTTGATATGAATTTGATGCCTCACAACATTGATCTGTCCTAATAGCCCGGGACAATCACCTTCCCCAATGCCCAATGTTTTTGTATCTAGCTGATCAAACACTTCTTCACATTCTTTCTTAACTTCTCTTGCCATTTTCCTGCTTTCAGAAATATTGGTCTCCCATGTTTTTAATATGATATCTCCCATGATCTGTTCTTCTACAGTCAGCTTCGGTATTGCTAGTACTTCCTCTCTAGCCAAAAATGCTACTGCCTTTTGAAAAGAAACGTGAGATGTTGCAGCCACTTTCTCCTTGAAAGCAATGTTATCCAGCGAGTGGCTTATTTCTAGGAAATAGTTTTGAACGGTTTCTATCTTTGAAAGCATGTTTTGTTGTTCTACTTGAAGTTTCTCATGCACCTCTAGTGCTTGCACTTGAAATGATTGTATATTCACAACTTGTCCTTCAATAGACTTCAACTCAGCCTGTAGCTTTCCCACTAATTCCTCCTATCAAATAACCTGTACTTGACTCGTTTGCATTTGCTTGTTTCCTTCATCTAAACTAGATTTCAACAATTGCATTTCTTGTTTGTTAGCAGTCTTGGTGTTTTCAACTCTTTGGTTTACCTACTCTCTAATATTATTTTCTCTATGCCCTATTTGGTCCTGCAACTGAGCTATCATTTGATTTTTCTGCTTCAGCCTTGTTTTCAGAGAGACGACTGAAAATAAATTGGCAGTTGCCAAAGATCCCATAGATCCTGCTACTTCCGTGGTGAAGTCTTCCTCTTCTAAGTTTTTCCCATCTACGAGAACTCTATGTTTCTTCACCATTGTGCCTTCTCTCAGAAGCATTTCCTGTTTTAATACTGCCTTCCTCTTCTTACTGAAAAAGTAGTCAGAGGGGGGTATCTCTTCTCTAGAGATAGGAGTAAGGTCACTTGCATAAATGATTTGTAGATGGGGGATCCTAAAAGTTGATTGTATAGGAGTTAATGATGCAATAGGGCTGCCCAATTATGAAGATTGAGTTTCTCCTACTGTTTTGGGGATATCAACAGGAATAGTTGATGATGAGGGTGGAATCGTTTCACTCAACTTTGAAGGAGTCTCGGATTTAGAACTTGTTTCAGACCCTATATTCTTTGATTGTGAAGCTTCTGCTTTTTGTGAGGACACTTTAGTCTTCTTTGGATTTTCTTTTGCAGTTTCTTTATCATGAGCCTCTGATCCGAAACCTGGGGGGACACTTCCTTGAGCCAGAGGAGGAGTTATTGATTCTTCTTGTAATATCTTTGGTAAACCGCTTCGTCCATGCTTCTGGAAAGTCAGAAATATGGTCTGTAGTTCGAGTGATAATGCCAGAACTCTGTCTAATACTTCTTCATAGGTCTTGGCTCCCTTGAACATGTCATCATAGGGAGAAATCTCATGTTCATACATTTTCATGTTGTTGTGAGTAAGGTGATTTCCTACAATTTGATAAGGGTCATGTCTTCTGAGTTCAAGATCTACTAATTTGATGCCATCCAGTGCTACATCTTTTACCTTGGAATGACCCAAGTTAAGTAATGATTTCTTCCCAATCTATACAGGAAAAATCAGACAGAACTTCTTCTAAGCCGCTTTCAATTCTGTGCCAATGCCACCAGTTACTATTTGGTAGGCCACCTCCCTGCACACTAGTATGTCGGGAAGGAACTTCGGAAGTGCGTGAGGAGGAATCAAGCACTCCTGACATAGGAAAAACCCTCTTCAATAAACCAATCTACGATCACCCTGAGATTTCCCACAATTTGCTCTGAAATACAAGGGGGTGCATAGCCATACAAAATTTGGTGCATAGGTATCACTACGTAGTGGCAGATTTCGTAAAAGACATCTTTAACATTTTCCTCCCATAGCTTATAATGATAAACATGAATGGGCTCCGCACAGGATGGGTTCCATCTCCAGCTCATCAAAGGGAATGGATTCATGTAACAAACCACATCCATAATATAGTCAGACATGTAAAAAGGTGTAGGTAAACCTTTCAATTTTGTTGTTTGGTACTCTGCAACCTCACTAGCTAGATTTTCGAATAAAATTTCCCCCTAGTTGAAGCTGAAACCTTCGGCTACTTCATGTAGAGTGGCAACCATTCTGTCGGGAAATGGGTATGGATTTTCCTCTCGAAGAGTCTACATAGAATCAGGGCTATATAAACCATGTATTCGTTTAATGAAGTTGTGGCATAGATGCCATGGGTATCAGCTCTAAATCTTGCTAGAATTCCCCACCAGTCTTTGATTATATTTGGATATGTTTGATCGAATTTTGTGCACTCCTTTCTTTGAAATTCCTCTATGAGTTCGGCATTATAAATGTATTTAGAAGTAGGGGGCAGTTTGTACATTACTTGGATTTGCTCGGGTCTGAATGAATCGACAATGACCCTTTCGTTGTTTTGAATGCTCCTTGTCGGAAAATTGGTTTTCTCTAAAGCCCAGCATACCATGTCATTATACGGCATGAGTCTCGATCGTGTGGATATTTTGTGCATCTCAGACTCTGCTATGTCTCTGAGTTTGTTTTCAGTCCTTTCATTTCCGAAATCATCGGGGCAATTCCTAATCTCATAGTCCATGCTCTCAAAAAATTTCCTCCAAGATTTGATTGTGTCCACACCATGTGGCGTAGTGTCTGATACCACATCTCCATCCGGATTTGAGATTCCACCTGCTTCTTCACTCTTCTTAGGTGATTTTCTAGGTGCCATGGTGTCTGTGCTAAATGAAAACATGTTGCAGAGAAGAAATGTGTGATTTCTTCTGAATATAACTCACTCTTAATCTGAAAGTAAGAATGAAATTTTAAATAACAGACCTTTATTTACATTTAACTTGCCTTAAATTTATCATACCGATATAGGCGATAAAAATTAAATGCTTTAATGGAGATGGTATGCCTGGAGATATGCACTCTATGTTCAAAATATCTTCATTAATCCGTTATAGATACTGCCACATATCGGCAATTCATAACTGGGATTTCAAAAGGAATGTCATCAAGAACTCTCGAATGGCGAAACGTGAAAAGTTATTTAACAATCCTTAATGCTTGTTTTAAAATTAGATTAATTACGTTTAAGGCTTAATTCTTTCGAGATTTCGCTTTTCGAAGTTTTGAGCATCGTGTCTCCAAGAGGTATGACACAAGTAAATCCCGAATCGTGAAACCACGACGGGATTTATTTAGGCGCTAACTGCTTGTTTTAACCCTTTAATTAATCATGATTAGAGGTTAATCTTTACTTTTTTGTGGACTGGAGTATCGGGACTCAGACGACCCTTTAACGCAAGAAATATCGAATCACGAAATCACGATGGGATTTATTATCATAAAACCTTCTTAATTCTTAATAAACATAGCATTATCTTTTAATAACTTCACGACTTCTGGAATCGGGGTTTAAGGAGACTCAAGGTCGACTCTTTGATTTCCCGAATTACGATTGATTAACGATATGTTAAGTGTGTTTCAAACTTAATTAATAATGATTAAAAAGTATTTCATGAAAAGCGCGCCGGGACATTTGAAACGTTTCTCAAGATGAGATGGTCAAAAAATAACATGTGGAAGGCTTGGAAGGTCGTTAACGTTTTTAATCGTTACTTTTAAGATCGGTTAAATTCCTTTTAAACCGTCACTTTTTCGGGACTTCGGCACCGAGACTTAGGATTTTTTTTTTAAAACATACTTCATGAACGGCCAAACTCTGAAATCTGAAAGTCTCGAAAGACCTTTTAAATTCTTTTTGTAACTAAGGGCAGCTCCATAATCAAGAAAAAAGGAGGTTTGGATTTAGAGAAGAAAAAATAAACTTTGTGTCAACACCACACACCAGGGTTATACAATACCTTCCCATGTGCTCAAACTTCTAAGACAATTGTGTATTGTGAAATTTTTCAAACACATGGGAATGCACCGAGGCAGTGTCCTATTATGAAGAATTACACGACTGCACCCAATACAATACATTGTGAGTTATGTGCATCGATGACCCATGCTACAAATCAATGTAGAGCGTTGGACGCACTTGCTAACAGATTAGACCAGACAACATTCAGAGTAAATAAAACCAGCCAAGGACCTGAAAGAGGCAAGGGAGGTGGGGCTGGAGGTGGCTTCGGAGGAGGGAGAAATGGAGGAAGAGGGTCGAGCCGATGTTACAACTGTAACGAACAAGGTCATTTTTCCAGAGACTTTCCTCACCCAATATGGCCATGGTTCTCTTACTATAGTAGAAATGGCCATGCAACTGAAGACTACCTAAAGCCGATCGTGAAATGGGAAGATCGGGTTCGTCAACGAGGAGAAAATCTCAAAAGATCAGAATTAAAAATGGGAAGTGAGGGTCAGTTACCTAATATTAACATCGTTACTCATGGAGGAGAAAAAAATGGGGCAGATGCAGATGGTCAGCCCAAGATTCAGAAAGTTGTTCCCAAAGATGACAGGTATGAACCTGAAGAAAAAAAAAGTTATTTTTCAAAGATGAAATAGAAATATTTAAGAGTATCCCCACTGTGGAGGTAATATATAATCCTCCTAAAGTTGTTTCTCAACCTAACCTTTCGCAAGCCCCTACCTCACCACCAACACCTAGAAACTTTGCAATTCATAGGAGACATCCCGAGTAGTCTCAAAGTGTATTCAATCTCTGGTTTCAATTATTCTTTGATATCCTATGGGATGACCAACTTACTGAGAAGTTACGCAACACGTTGTACCTAATATTTGGAAATGAGGGAACCCCAGAAGCCATAATAAGGACCAACCTCCCTAAGAAGAATACCTAGAGAATACAAAGAAGAATGGTCCGAACAAGAAAAGAATTTGGGTTAGAAGCCCAGCTAGATGATTTTTAAATCAAAGATGTCATGCTAGATTTGGGATCCGATGTCAACATCCTACCCAAAAAGACCTGGGAAGATTTGGGAAAACCTCAGTTAGTATACTCCCCCATCCAGTTGAGAATAGAAAATCAGTACTGCATTTTCCCAGTAGGGAGGCTGGAAAAACATAGAAATAAATGTTGTGGGAGTTAAGACCACAGTTGATTTTGAGGTAATTGAAATTATGGGAGATAAGGATCCCTACCTTGCTCTACTTGGGATTGATTGGGCATATGACAACTATGTTATCATTGATCCAAAGAGGGACACCATGACATTTGAAGCAGATGGGATAAAAGTAGTTCAGCCCTTAGACTCGGGTTTAGGGCCTAGATACACTGAACTAGTGGACCATAATATGGAATCAGATGCTCTTAACCAATTATACACCATAACAACAGGAACTAGACTAGATTGCATAAATCTTACTGTATATGGATCGGTAAGTTGGAGAAGCATACAATCTGTTGATGAGGATTCAGAAGGAGTGTTTGACAGTTGATATCAAGGTTCATATGAGTGATTCTCAAGGCGATGTGAAATTTTCAAAGAAACAAGATGGATTGGAACCAAGGTCAGAGAACCCCCTACATATGATGGTACCTTAGAGATACACAGTTTTCTCACCAACATGGAAGAGAAGTTAGCGACGGATCAAAGGATCTTTGTTCTTGACTTAGCCTTGAGGGATACCCCTGCCATATGGTGGGCCACCCATAAAACCTCAATTATGGAGTGGGAGGACGCAAAAGAAGCCATCTTGTGTCGATTCCAAAGGAGGGATCAACTGAAAGGGGAGATGAATATAGATCTTCAAGATGCGTAACTTTTTGATGGACAATCTAACCCTAGAGTGCATATTGAGCATTGCTTAAAGCAGTGGAGATATGCGAAAGTACCCTCTCACCTATGGGCTTAGGTATTTTTCCATTTGTTGGGGCCAATTCCAAAGGCCTGGTATATACATAAGGAGGAAAGAAGACAAATGAATTGTTGTTAGACCTTACAAGAACAATTTTGCAAGGATTTATCCTTTACAAGTAACTGCTCTGAGCTTAACACAGTCCTTCAAACAGGGATGATTTTAAGGATGGAAATTTATTTTAAAATGTAGAAACCTTGGCGAATCTTACTAATCCTTCATATGCCAACTATAAATGTTTGCGATATTTTTGTAAAAATATTCAAATTTCTAAGGATTTTATATAATTTTTATAAAATTTTGGCGATTTTTAAGGTAAAATAATTTTATCCTATAGAATTTGGGCGAATAATTTTTAAAATAGCGAATCTCGTTTTTGGAAAAACCATGTAAAATTAGCCCATGAGAGAAATTTAGCCTCTAAAATCATCCATGCCTTCAAAGAATCAAGGAAATTATTTGTACTGACATTTGTAAAAAGAGATCAAGTCCAGTAGTATGTGTTGACCATTTTCATTTTCTTTAGTCTAGTCTAAGTCTTCAAATTGATAAGATAGTTGTACCTTGTTTTAAAGTTGAGAAATACCTGGAAAACCCAATGATTTAGAAGAGATTAGAAACTTAGACATTAAAGAAACAGAAGGCGGTAGAGAGATTTAGGATACTATACCTAGTCACACATCTAGCTCCTATAATCACCTGTTGAAGTTGCGGAAAGTTAATATAGGGAGTGCAAAGAATACTAAGATAGCCTCTATAGGATACTATTGGGATGAGAAAACTATGAATGAAGTACATAACCTATTGTGGGAGTATGAGGATTTGTTTCTGAAAACGTTCCCATAACTGAAAGGTATAAAAAGATCCATAGGATAAATGAAAATCAAGTTGAAATCTGGCTCAAGACCTATGAAGCATAGACCATACCGACTTAATCCAAGAATAAAAGAGAAGGTCAAGAAAGAAGTGGACAAAATTCTTGTGGCAGAACTTATTTTCCCAATCGAAGAAGAAGAATGGATTAGCCCCATAGTCATCCAGAGTAATAAAGGTACATAAGACATCCAAGTCTACGTGGACTACAGAAGTCTGAATTATGCATGCATGCATGATCTGTTTCAAACACCTTTCAGCAACAAGGTGTTAGATCAAGTTGCGAGAAAAGAATCTTATTCATTTACAGACGGTTTCTTAGGATATCATCAAGTCATAATCATAGAGAAAGACAAGAATAAGTCTACATTTATAACCGAATGGGTATCATTTTCATACAATGTAATGTCCTTTGGTTTGAAGAATTCCCCTGTAGTTTTTTCTCGGATTATGATAGCAGCATTTAGAGAGTTCATACACAAGTTTGTAGAATTCTATATGGATTATTGGATGGTGTACAGCCTATTAAAATATCATGTCGGGCTACTCTGGTTAATGTTTGATTGATGTCGTGAAATGCAGATATATCTTAATATAAGGAAGTGTATTTTTTGTGTACCTCATGGAAATTTGTTAGGCCATATTGTATGCAAAGGAGTCCTGGTAGACCCAGCTAAAGTTGTGTTCATTCTAAACATGTCGCCACCTACACATGCCAAATTGTTATTCTCTACGTTGGGACATACAGGATATTACCGAAGGTTCATCAAAATATATGAAACTATCACCGCACCCCTTGAGAAATTGTTGAAGAAGTCTGAATTGTTCCGATGGACACCAGAGTGGGACAAGGCATTCGAAATTCTCAAATAAAAACTAAGTATTTCACCTATATTTATATTTCCCAATTGGGAAATTGAGTTCCATGTACATGTGGATGCATCAGGCATCACCCTGGGAGCCATTCTAGCGCAACCAGGAGAAGGAAATATGGACCACCCTATCTACTTTTCTAGTAGAAAAATATCAGGAGTTGAACGCAACTACACAACCACTAAAAGGGAAAGTTTAGCTATGATTTATGCATTACAAAAGTTTAGAAACTACTTGTTAGGCTCTCATTTCAAGTTTTTTACTCACCATTCTGCATTGAAGTATCTCTTCAATAAACCAGTACTTGAATGAAAAATTTGCAGGTGGCTACTGCTATTTCAAGATTTTTCGTTTGAAATAATTGCCAAACCAGGAAAATGCAATGTAGGTCCAGATCACCTTTCGAGGTTGGAGTCAAGGGAAAGTGGTGGAGAAATGGATGATAAGATCCCAGATGTAGACCTGTTTCAGATTGAGGCCATCCCAGAGTATCTTGAAGACATTATTGTCTTCCTCAATACAAGGACCTACCTAGAAACTTACTCTGCAACCAAGAAGAGACATATGGTGGTTCATGCAACAGACTATCAATTGATTGTCAGACAACTTTACAAATTGGGACTGAACATCATCCTTAGGAGATGTGTATTGAACCGTGAAAGGTAGGATATCCTGTGGGAACTCCATAGTGGAGTTGTGGGAGGACATGTGGGAGGTAAATCCACTACACGAAGGTACTTCAAGTTGGATTATGGTGGGCTACATTATTTAAAGATGCTAAGGAATAAGCTATATCTTGTGACCCATGCCAAAGAGTAGGAAATCCATCACCATCACGCCAAGATGAATTACCCCTTCATCCAGTCAGAGAACTTCAGGCATTTGAGAAGTGCAACATCAAAGGCCAGATACATCATCACTGCAACTGATTACCTTACAAGATGTGTTGAAGTAGAGTTAGTTCAATATTGTTCGATAGATATAGCTACTAGATTTATCTTTGAGAACGTTATCACTTGGTTTGGATGTCCTAGAAGTTTGACCAGTGATCAAGGTAATCACTTTATCAGCAGTACATTCACAACATTGACAAAATAATTCCTTATACAACACCATAAGAGCAGTCCCTACCATCCACAAGCTAATGGTACAGTGGAGGCATTCAATAAAATTCTGGAAAGAGGACTAACAAAAGTATGTTGCGCAAATAGGGAACACTGGGATGATAGAGTTCCAACAGTATTGTGGGCTTATAGGACTACCATGAAGAAGCTACACAGGTATACCCCATTTCAGTTGGTCTATGGGAAAGAAGTTGGTGTACCCATAGAATTTATTACCCCTAGTCTCTATATAGCACTGGCTACACACATGATAGATGATGAATCAGGGATACACACATGACAAATGATGAATCAGTTGCACAGAGGATTGCAGACTTGCAAGAACTTGAGGAAGCAATATTTCTAGCGGATTTTCATCAGACAATTGAGAAATCTAGACAAAAATATTGGCATGACAGGAATATTAAGTCCAAAATATTCGTGCAAGGGGATAAGGTACTACTCTATGATATCCTATATTAGAAACATCTAGGCAACTTGTGCATGCATTGGTTGGGTCCATTCATAGTTGCAGAAATCCGACAATCTGGTGCAGTCAGGCTAGTGCAACTGCATGGTATCCTTCGGACAAGATGGGTGAATGGTGCCCTCCTAAAACCCTACATTTCTCATGCTTGAACCAAAGAACGGTTTCTCCAATCCAAAGGATCATGTACAATCATTAGATTTCCATTTACTGTAATTTTTTCAATTCAGTTAATAACGTTGGAGTGTGCATTGATTGCGCCATGGCATATATTGTTTTAGTCTAAGCGTTGCTTTTGCGCAGAATTGCTTACTAAGCCGCACAGAATCAGAAGAGCCACCATTACATTAAATGAAGTCATTAAATATGGCGATGACCCCCATTGTGGTCGGAGGGAGGGAGAATCCAAACCAAATCACAGCCCATGTGCCACATGCATCTGGTCCATTCATATGATTTATGATAGCCATCGTAACCCCTTAGAAATTTATGTTAAACCATAAAGGGGTGATATGCACAGATGTCTTCGACATCCCTATCGTGCTTCTCATCTGTTAAAATGTTAAGCCCCTCATCTCGACCACGTCCCTGTCAGTCCGTTCATTAAAATCCAAGATCACTAGATAGATCTTACCCCGTTATTCATCCCGTTGGACACCTAAGACTAAGATTGTGTTTATGGCCTAATGATGAGTGTATTTATGTGTGCTTACAGAGATTTCTAGTTATCTAGTTATAAGACCCCATGAACACGCAAAGCAAGAATCATTGTTTGTTGTTAGCTACCCTCTGATTTTGAATTTTCTACAATCGCACATGCGCTAAGAGATTTTTCGTTCCCCTGTCACAAAGTCAACCCCAACTCATCCAAATATCAACACCTTAGATCTAGCATGTTGAGAGAAATAGGAGGCCAGGGTTCAATTCATAAATAATCAATCCTAGATGATTTGTATGATCCTAAGATCGATATCTTTGGGGATGTCAAGGGGAAGACGTAGCAAGTGAAAATTTTGGACCTTGATCTGATGGACCAGGTATTGTTTCCACAAATTGACATTGTTGTGTTTCAGGAATTAGTCCCAGATACAATGGGAGGCATGCAGTTTGTCTCAAATCCAAAGTTCATCAACATGTTCAACTCCACAATCATGCACCTCAGGGATATACCAATCTTTGTGACCACTGGAGAGGTTGTGCGGTGCACAAAGTTTCTGATAATCTGAGTGCATGAGAGAAGCTTATGGCTCGACCAAAGATATCTGATTCATGTGGATGACATCCACTAGATCACCAGATTATCTCTCAAGGGTGAGGATGTGTCCAAAGGATTTCAAGGCCCGAGCAAGCACGGGAATAAGAAAGGTGAAGTTATCCTAGACGAGAAGTTACACACACACAGAGGTGAGCGAATAGCAAATATTGACCTAGTCATTCTGGAGACAGTTTGGATGGCCTACTATGTAATTGCGAGCAAGGGAATGCATTCCTACTATAAGGGATAATGCACCTTAGACGTCTTTCAGTAGTCGACTTCTATGCAAACAGAGTTGTATTCAACTTGTGCAGCTACCTACTAGAGTAACTCTTGGTCGCTTGTGAGGAAACTTAGGAGAAAGGAGAAACTTTCACATATGGATACCTACTAGTAGTGTTTGCAATGTGGAAATGGAAGCCACTCATGGGAAGACATTTAACACTGGTGGCCAAAGGTCACTTGGAAAAAATGTTTGAGTCATGGCATGTAAGGCCAGATCAAGAGAACATGGAGTTTAACAATGTTGCCTTTGCAAAATGATATACTCAGTTAATACACGCAACTCAGCAATGGCACATACCATAGGATTTGTTGAACCTAAATACCCAGAACATCGCCTTTGGCTTGAATCACCACAATACCCTTGTCTGGCTGAGGCATGCGAATCTTGAAGAATTTCACTTTAGGTTGCTCCTCTTTTACCTCAATGAGGAAGCATTTGATAAAGAATTCATGTCCCGGACTGGTATCAAGTGTAATCTGTGCAAATCTGGCATGCACTACCTCTTGCCTATAGAGATCATGAAGAAAAAGGGGCAAGAAGAAGAAGTAGGTCCGAGTTCCGACCCAACAGAGAAGAAACAAAAGGTCCAATTGTCGACAGACTCGGAAGACAAAGAGGATGTGGAACCTTTGGAGCACAAGAAAAGGATCTTTCTTATGTTTCTAAAGTTCCCAAACCAGACCATGCTATCAGGAAAACATGTCAATGACAACCTAGCCGCTTCTTTAATAGGGGAACCTTCAATCAAGAAGCCACGAACATGTATTTCTTCTGTAAAGATATTGAATCCATAGACGATATTCTTGGCTATACCTCATACTAGAGAAGTCACTCAAGCTGCTTAAACTGTGATTAGCATCATAAGTGATCCTGAGCCATACACCATCACATACACAACCATCATCAATGAGCAACCTCCATTACCCCCACAAGCCCCATTGCCACCGTAATACACCACCATTCAATCCCAACCCACTTCGCCCAAGCCCATGCAATTGGATCTCCTAGACCCACCTGAAAATGTACTAGAACACACTACCCTGACCCCCAAAGCCTCAAGCTAGTCAATCGCTCCATCAGTACCCATTCTAGGCACTATGCCTTCGACGGAGAGTCAAATTGTTCCATTACCACAAGTTCCAAGCACCCAGAGTCCTCTCTCAGCAGTCAATGTGGATATTCCCATCAACAGAAGAGAAAATCTAGAGGTTTCATTACAGAAAGAAGAAATAGCACAGAGAACATATGGTTCAGAAGCAAGAAGCAATAGCACGGATGGTTTAGAATGAACCTAAAACTACATCGGGGCAGAGTGTAGCATATTTGAAAGAACAGTTGGAGCTAGTATTCCAGGATCCACAATGATGCACGAAATTACTGCAGCTTTTCCTGGCCAAGTGTTGGCATAGGGGTAGACCCAGGGTTCAAGTCTTCAATAGTGCACCAACAAAACCCTAACTACTATCCCTTTCGACAATGCCTGTGAAGCAGGTGAAGTCTCACCCAAGGTAGAAGCAAGGGGGGTTACAGGACGCAGGTGTTTGTAACCAATATGGGACACAGATCTGTGATAACAACTCTTCGCAAACTACTCTATTAACACTTAGGAGTAACATGCATTAGTTCATCACAGAACATACCCAAGGATAGATCGGTGCAGTAACAAATGACAATATACCCATAGCACTTAGCATCATAAGTTAGATATAACATCCATTCATCCTTAATATAAGTAAATCACTAAGCAACATCAGATATTATCTATCATACATATTAACAAAGGAACTAAGCAGATTCATAACATAAACAATAAAGCACAAAGCAAACCAAAGACACAAGATATATGTGGTTCACCCTAGTGTGGGGTTACGTCCACCAACTGCTTCGTCTTATTTATTATTCTTCAATCTCTTACATTCCTTCGCTCCTGTGCACTAAGCCACAGTGTCGAGCTTTGCATTGGACAGGAGATCTGTACACTAAGCACCGGATCCTCCTTCCCAAAACTAGGTCATGACACAAAGACAACTTCTTTATAGAGCATAGAGCCTTACATACACATTATGTTGCACAAAGCAACTCAGAACTACTTTCACTTAGCTACTTCACTCTTACATCGCTTGTTTTTTACAATACATTCTTACACTTATTTATACTTTTACAATTCCTTACAAAAAGGCCTAAACATGGGAGAACCCATGGGCTGACACCCCATAACTCATTACAAAAACCCTAATGAACCCCTTGTTGGGTCCACATACCCCGCAAAACAAGTGATGTCAGCAATCTCAGCTCCGCCTAGGTGCTCCATATTCAATCGGCCTATCGTAGTCCAAAAGTGGTCGTAACTAGACCAAGGTTTCCTCAAAACTTGGTCGAGGGCCAACAGGCCCCCAACAGTCACTTGTGACTCATCCTGAGTCACTCAGGTCTGGGAAATGTTGCTTCGAAGGCATCGCGATTCACTCGAGCTGCCTCGACTTTCTCCTTCACCTGAGCCTCTTTCTCAGCAATCTCCTAGATTGTCCATGATGTAACATGCCCTTCAAGGCATTTTTCGACTGATGCAACCACTTGGTCCAGTTGCGAGCCCTATCCCTCAATTTATTCGAACACCTTGCAGGCTTCATCCTACACTGGTTGCAGCTTCTGCGTGACTTCCATTACATTACCCTAGATGGCAGCAATCTGTTGTTGGACTGCACGCTACTCTTTAGATCTCTTCATTATTTCAACTGCAGTGAATAGATTCATCTGCACCTTCACGGAGAATGCATGATGGTGTGCCTCTTGTAGTTGTGCTTCCAACTTCCTTCACTCTAGATCTTCTGCGAGGCATTCATAAGTCTGTGCACTTCTATCACTCAATTGTTTTCACTCTAAGGTGAGGGCCCTTATCCTTATTACCGTTTTCTTGGTGGTTTCTTCCCTTTGATCGCACACTTCATGTGGTGTGCTTGGTACTGCTTGGACCTCCAACTCTGTTATCCTCACTTGAAGCTATTGGATGGTCTCAATGAGCTTCCCCACTTGAGCCTCGACTAACTCTTATTACTCCTATGCCAAACCCGGTACAGAGTGACATGCTTTACTCATAGCTTCCTTAACTGTGGCTCGTTCTACGAGCAACTGCTCCTTTTATCTTTGTAGTTGGAATTTTTCCTCCTAGACCATTGCCTAAAACTCTTCTTTTTCATTTTCATAGGCGGTTACACAGTACCACGCTACACATAATTATTTTAGTTCTTCATCCTTCTCTTGTTTCAAGGCTTCTGTAGCCTTCTCCTTTTCTTCTTGGATTTTCTGAAGTCGGGCCTCTATTTCATCTGTAGGTCTTCTCAATTGGGCTAGTTCATACCCAAATTTTGTATTCTGTCGGGAGAAGGGCATAGTAGGTATTGCGCGGACTAAACAAATAGCTTGTTGTACTTCCTTTAATTCCTTTTCGATCTTTCCATGTAGCTCTTCTTTCTCCGCGCCATATCTCTGCAAGATTTTCTCTGAAGCATCCTCCATGGCTCTGTGGACCAGACTGATATCATCCTCTGTGAGTGTGGCCTCCAACTTAGGCTTACTAGCACGTGTCTTCTTTCTTGTTGAAGGTTTCTTTGGAGAAACCTTTCTCTTCTGCGATGTTATTGTTTCAGTAGGTGGATCTTGAGGCGGTGTAGCTTTGCCTTCTCCTTTCTTTTCTATTTCATCCCCTCCTCCTTGTCCATCTTCTTGGTCTCCTCTTCCTCCTAGTGAGCCAGATCCATTTTCTTCAGAGGCGTTGTCCTCCTCATCGATCTTTATATCCTAGATTTTCTCCTTTTTATTCTTCTTCTTTGTCCTACTATACTATCTGACATGCTCAACCCGTGTGACCAAGGGGCTTCCTATGGTGTCAGTGTTAGAGAGT